>JAXCGZ010000010.1:7500-42500 GCA_037179515.1 Halocaridina rubra
GCTGTTTGTGGCTGTGCTGGGGTTTTGTCCTCGTCTGACGCAAGCAAACTCATTTTTAATTTAAGAAATGATTTGGCCGCAGTCAGGCAGGAGGTCAGATCCTTAGCTGAGGAGAACAGGGATCTGAGAGGTAAAGTAGAGGTGTTAACCAGGAAGGGACAATTGAATAATGAAGACGACTGGAAAGTTGTGAATAAGGGTTCAACGAAGATGGTTCTTAAGAAAAATGATATTTTTAGACTACAGGTTGCTAATTCATTTAGTTCACTTAGAGATGAATGTGACAGTGGCGGCAGTAATTCTTCAGGAACCATAGAGTCAGATAGGTGTACTAGCGATCGTAAAAATGGAAGTGGGAAAAGCTCTCAGGTCAAGAGCCTAGGTAAGTCTCCCAAGGTCGGAGTAACCCATCCTCCGGATAAGTCTCGTTCTTTGGTAATTGTATGGGATTCACAATGCAGATATGTAGACAGGAAACTCAGGCAGAGAGTTAGAGGAAAATATTTTTTCCCTGGAGCAGGTATGGAGAAGGTGGGTGAGTCAATAAATAGCTGGATTGAGAAAAAAGATGTTGTTTGTTTGATAGCTGGGGGAAATGACGTGCAGGATGGTAGAAGTGAAGAGTTGATTAGGTTGTATAGACAAGCCCTGGATAAGATCAGGAAAGGGGGTGCAGTTCCTGTGATGTGTGGTATTCTCCCTAGGCTTAGCCAAAGTTCAGAGTGGTGGTCTCGAGCTATAGGAGTAAATGCTAGGATGAAAGTCTTCTGTCGGGAGAATAATATAGGTTTTATAGAGGGGTGGGATCACTTCACTAGTCGTAAGCATATGTATGCAAGGGATGGAGTGCATCTTTCTAATTCAGGTGTCTCGGTATTGGCTGGTATGATAGACAGAGAGGTAGGGGGGTTTTGTTAGACACAAATAATGAAATGAATAATACTTGTGCAAAGAAATTAGTCATCAAGGATTCAGTAAATAGTGGGTCAAATAACTGGGAGTCTAAGGATAAGAACCATTTGTTACATAGAACAAATATTAACAAAAAGAATAGCCAAAAGAAGGGTGAAGCTAGAGAAAGTTTAAAAGTATATTATACAAATAGCCGTAGTTTAGGTAACAAGATAGAAGAACTGAGAGCCATAGTATGTAGTGAGAGACCGGATATAATATGCATTAGTGAAAGTTGGATTAATTTAGAAAGCAAACACCTTAAAGCTGAGTACATAATTACAGGATATAAACTTTATAATGCTGATGGTAGTGTAGGTAGAAGAGGGGGAGGGGTAATTATGTATATTAAAGATAGCCTCAGAAGCTGCATTAAGTCTGGAATTAAAACAAATCTAAATTCAGAAACCTTATGGGTTGAAATTAAAAATAATATAGAAAGTCTAGTTGTAGGAGTAGTCAACAGACCACCTGATCTAGACGATATGGAGTCGCAAGTTATATACGATGAAATTTCTAAAGTGACCAGGTCAAATAGAGTTTGCATTGTAGGCGATTTTAATTTTAGACATATTAACTGGGAATCCATAACAGGTGATAGTAGCTCTAAGGAGTTTTTGGAAGTAGTAGAAGACAATTTCCTTTCTCAGCATGTACATGAAGCAACACGGGGGGTGAATACACTAGATTTAGTTCTTAGTAATAGAGAGAACATAAGAAAATAAGAATAGAGGACACTGCAACATGCCTACTGGCACACACGAGGCAGCTCCATTTTTGAATTGTATTTGCAGCATGTTTAACCTATTCTATTCTACTCTACTTATTTATTTTCTTTTTCTTTTTATGATTTTTCTAATAAGCACTAACCTATTCATACCCACCCTACCTCTGTCATATGTCTATCTAATCTACATTTGAAGGTGTCTAAGGTATTGACATTTACTATCCTACTAGGAGGCTTGTTCCATGCATCAGCTACTCTATTACAAAACCAATTTTTACCAACTTCCCTTCTGAACCTAAATTTATCAAGCTTAAATCCATTATTACGAGTTCTGGTTGGATCATGAATTTTTAAAACTTTATTAATATCTCCCTTGTTAATTCCTTTAAACCATTTATACACTTCAATCATATCCCCCCTAACTCTTCGCCTCTCTAGAGAATGTAGATTAAGTTTTTTTAATCTGTCCTCATATGGTAGATTTCTAATATTGTGTATTATCTTGGTCATTCTTCGCTGCACTCTCTCCAAGGATTCAATTTCCATTCTATAATAGGGTGACCAGAATTGCACAGCATAATCTAAATGGGGCCTAACTAATGCAAGATAGAGCTGCAAAAATAACTTTTTCCGTCCTATTGCTAACGCTTCTTGAGATAAATCCTAAAATTCTGTTTGCTTTATTTCTGACTGCTGTGCATTGCTCTCTTGGCTTAAGAACTCCCAAATCCCTTTCACACTGAGAACTCATGATTTCATGGTTATTTAGCTTATAACTAGTATTGTCTTTTATAGTACCCATTTTAACTACTTTACATTTTTCAACATTAAATTCCATTTGCCATTTGTCCGACCATTCAGATAATCTATTTAGATCTTCCTGTAAAGCATGAATGTCTTCTTTTCCATTTATAGTTCTACCTATTTTAGTGTCGTCTGCGAATTTACTTAGGTTACTACTGATATCCGAATCCAGATCATTTAGATATACTATGAATAATAGGGGACCCAGTACCGAGCCTTGTGGTACCCCGCTAGTAACCGAGCCCCACTCTGATTTCTCTCCATTTATGCAAACCCTCTGTTTTCTGTCTTTTAACCATTGTTTGATCCATCTGAGAACAGCTCCTCCTATACCATGAGCTTCTAGCTTTTTAACTAATCTTTTGTGAGGAACTCTATCAAAAGCTTTGCTAAAATCTAGATATATTGTATCATATTCTTTGCCACAATCTACTGCCTCGTAAACTTCTGAATAAAAAGACAGTAAGTTTGTAAGGCACGAAAAACCCTTAAGAAACCCGTGTTGTGAAAGTTTTATCAGTCTGTGTAATTCTAGATGTGCCCTTATTTTATTTGCAATTATGGATTCTAGAATCTTACCCACTGTTGATGTTAAACTTACCGGCCTATAATTATTCTTTTTAACTCGTTCTCCTTTTTTAAATATTGGTACCACATCTGCCAATTTCCACTCCATGGGTACTGATCCTAATTTTATTGAATTATTAAATAATGCAGTTAGAGGACAACTAAGCTCTTCCTTGCATTCCTTTAATATTCTAGCATATATTCCATCAGGTCCCGGAGATTTATGAGCCTTTAATTTATCTATTTCTTTTATTACCTCCTCTCTCATAATATTTATTGAACCAAGTATATTATCGGGACTGTCTCTGTAAATGGATTCTAATTCCGGAATATTTTCCAAGTTTTCATTTGTAAATACAGATAAGAAATAATCATTTAAACATGTACACATCACTTTATCGTCATCTGTGATATGGCCATTGGCTACTTCAATTGGTCCGACTTTTTCCTTAAATTTTGTTTGATAATGTTGATAAAACCCTTTAGGATTTTCTTTAGCTTCTCCTGCTATTCTAACTTCGTATTTTCTTTTCGACTCTCTAACTATCTTTTTAACTTCCCTGTTTAACTGTATATATTGCTGCCTCACATGCTCTTCACCTCTTTTTAGTTTCCTGTATATTCCTCTTTTAATACCTATAAGATTCTTTATTCTATTGTTCATCCATTTAGGGTCATTTTTTCTTGATCTGCAATGTTTCATGGGAATATAGTCTCTCTGACTATTCTTAAGAGTCATGACAAAATTGTTATATTCCTCATCCAAATTTATATTAACTGACGGGCTGCTGTTCTTTTCTGTGAGAGAATTTAATGTATTGATCTTATCTTGTGATAATCCTTGGCATGTGGTACCCAAATTTCGGGGTAATCCGCTACCTGCGACCTGACCTGCTGGATTAACTACCCACATCTGTACCCCAGAAATCCCTTCCCATACCTCATTAGATAATTTAGTTTTTAAGCCCTCAAAATCTCCTGCTCTAAAGTTTGGAACAATATTCTTATTTTCCTTTATAGTTTCCTTGAAAATTATGTTAAATCTAATGGAATCATGGTCACTGTTGCCCAATTTTTCACCAACTTCTAAATTTGTAACCATATTCTCTCTATTACTAAGAACTAAATCTAGTGTATTCACCCCCCGTGTTGCTTCATGTACATGCTGAGAAAGGAAATTGTCTTCTACTACTTCCAAAAACTCCTTAGAGCTACTATCACCTGTTATGGTTTCCCAGTTAATATGTCTAAAATTAAAATCGCCTACAATGCAAACTCTATTTGACCTGCTCACTTTAGAAATTTCATCGTATATAACTTGCGACTCTATATTATCTAGATCAGGTGGTCTGTAGACTACTCCTACAACTAGACTTTCTATATTATTTTTAATTTCAACCCATAAGGTTTCTGAATTTAGATTTGTCTTAATTCCAGACTTAATGCAGCTTCTGAGGCTATCTTTAATATACATAATTACCCCTCCCCCTCTTTTATCTGCACTACGATCAGCATTATAAAGTTTATATCCTGTAATTATGTACTCAGCTTTAAGGTGTTTGCTTTCTAATTTAATCCAACTTTCACTAATGCATATTATATCCGGTCTCTCACTACATACTATGGCTCTCAGTTCTTCTATCTTGTTACCTAAACTACGGCTATTTGTATAATATACTTTTAAACTTTCTCTAGCTTCACCCTTCTTGTGGCTATTCTTTTTGTTAATATTTGTTCTATGTAACAAATGGTTCTTATCCTTAGACTCCCAGTTATTTGACCCACTATTTACTGAACCCTTTCTGACTAATTTCTCTGCACAAGTATTAATCATTTCATTATTTGTGTCTAACAAAACCCCCCTACCTCTCTGTCTATCATACCAGCCAATACCGAGACACCTGAATTAGAAAGATGCACTCCATCCCTTGCATACATATGCTTACGACTAGTGAAGTGATCCCACCCGTCTATAAAACCTATATTATTCTCCCGACAGAAGACTTTCATCCTAGCATTTACTCCTATAGCTCGAGACCACCACTCTGAACTTTGGCTAAGCCTAGGGAGAATACCACACATCACAGGAACTGCACCCCTTTTCCTAATCTTATCCAGGGCTTGTCTATACAACCTAATCAGCTCTTCACTTCTACCATCCTGCACGTCATTTCCCCCAGCTATCAAACAAACAACATCTTTTTTCTCAATCCAGCTATTTATTGACTCACCCACCTTCTTCATACCTGCTCCAGGGAAAAAATATTTTCCTCTAACTCTATGCCTGAGTTTCCTGTCTACATATCTGCATAGTGAATCCCCTACAATTACCAAAGAACGAGACTTATCCGGAGGATGGGTTACTCCGACCTTGGGAGACTTACCTAGGCTCTTGACCTGAGAGCTTTTCCCACTTCCATTTTTACGATCGCTAGTACACCTATCTGACTCTATGGTTCCTGAAGAATTACTGCCGCCACTGTCACATTCATCTCTAAGTGACCTAAATGAATTAGCAACCTGTAGTCTAAAAGTATCATTTTTCTTAAGAACCATTTTCGTTGAACCCTTATTCACAACTTTCCAGTCGTCTTCATTATTCAATCGATCCTTCCTGGTTAACACCTCTACTTTACCTCTCAGATCCCTGTTCTCCTCAGCTAAGGATCTGACCTCCTGCCTGACTGCGGCCAACTCATTTCTTAAATTAAAAATGAGTTTGCTTGCGTCAGACGCGGACAAATCCCCAGCACAGCCACAAACAGCACCAACAACGACACCACCACCAACACCACTACCACTAACACCACCAGCACAAAGAACACCACCACTCTCCATTGTACTAAGTTTGGTCAAGATTAGAGCTACTGGAAGCACGTCCTCACTGGATGAACCCAGGAACTAAACTGAACCCAGGACATTGCAACATGCCTACTGGCACACACGAGGCAGCTCCATTTTTTTATTATATTTTCATCATGTCTAACCTATTCTATTCTTCTCTACTTATTTATTCTAGTCATTTGTCAAAAAATAGAGAAAAATCAACAATCAAAATACTCAAAGTCAATATATTATAAAATCTTTGTTTCATGCATTCAATTACTAATAAAAATATAGAGAAGGTGTTTATACAATAACTACCCTTCACTCTATATTCACCACTAGTAAGTTTTGCAAAATGTTCTTTGTTAAACATTCTGTTAAGCGAATTTTTTTTTATTAACTTATTTAAAGAAACAAAAGAAAATAATTTAGCATACAAAGAAAGAGACAGTGAAGCATAAATCCATTCTTTTTCTGTTTAACATTGCAAAAACGCTAGTGAAACTCACATACACATACTTGCCTATTATGGCAGTCTTTTCTCTTTTTATAAATCGGAGGGTCGAGTCGAAGCACACACTCGCCATAGTCAAACATATCTCCGACGGAAGATAAGCAAAATACTACAAATATATTTAATAATTACAGATAATAAAATATGAAATTCTTGGAAGCTTAACAAGCATTGCAAATGAAAAATATTTAACACTAAAGCTGATACTTCAAGATAATTTTTTTTTCATTTATATAATCAACAAAATGTACAATTATTCTTTCTTAACAAACGATATAAAAGGACTTAAGTATCATTATTTTAATCTCATACCCAAAATATACGCTCTGAGAATCTCAGTTATCTTAATTAGCATTATAGTAATTGTAAATTTCACGACAATGAGCAATAATTATCAATAATTATCTTCAGATAAGCTTTTCAAAATCGTTAATATATTTATCTCTTCGAAATATTACAATTATCATATGAAGGCTATATACACGTCTCAAGACAAAAATTATAAAAAAACATGTATCTGAAGAAATATGAAACTAAAAATAATATTTCACTTGCAACATTAAAGGAATTAATTTTGCGTATGTTTCATAATCCCTTAAAGATCGTACATTAAAAAAAAAGCATATATATATTTTTCTATGAACTCAAATTAACATTTTCTTTTTTTTCTCTCTCTCTTAAGTATTTTTTATTTCCCAACAGACTACCTAGGCAGACAGGAAAGGTCTGGAAACCTTTATATATACATATATCATTTAGTCATTTATTTATCTATTTAGAGTATTTTTTCGAACAATTAATGTAAATACTTCAGCTAGAAAAGAAAAATCATTCATAAATTCGCGTCATTTATCAATAAATATCTCTCTTGGAATTTCGAAAATCGAACAACTATCTTACTGGCCGAGTAAGGGAAAAAAAAAAAAAAAAAAACTGTACCTTGGCCATATCTGGGCAGGTGGAACTTTACTACGTTGACTCTTGAAGCATTGACAAAAACATATCCCTTAATATATATATTGCAACGTCTACATCACCTCCCATTAAAACTATGCCCATATCAACAAATACGTCTTATTCATTTGCATATGGTTTGCAGTAAGATACTTGTGATGCAGGGGAAGAGCCCTCCCAGACCCAAGACCCACCCTGCTTCCTAACAAGCTCCTCCCGTTTCCACACACAAGTACCCTCTCAATATCACTCAAAGGTGGTCACCCACACTCGTCCTACTCCCCCCTATCGCTCTCGCTTCCATCCATGCATTCACTCACCCCACTCATTCACTCCCCCACACATTGAGTGCATTTTTCCCCATCACTCTGAGGGAATGTGTGTGTGAAATCGCGATCGTCCTCTGTAGTCGCATGACTCTGTCAACGGTCATAGGTCCCCTCTATAATCCCCAGTATGGTAGGGTACAACACTAACCTCCCTATCAGGGCACAGGCAACTCTACTCTCTTTCCCCACCTGCATAAAACATTAACGAACAAAAATATCGTTATATCGAACAGAGATAATCTTAATAACATCACAATAGTCTCTGATTACTTAATGAATATGTCATACACGTATTTTAATAGCAACTGATCAATACAATTACAATTACTCCATAATAACGTAGCTGAGAGATTGATCAGTCATTCTCACATTTTTTTCTTGGAAAATATCACATGTGATAAAAGAAAAACCTTAAAAGGGGCTTCAAGTTTGTTTTCAAGGTAATTTTTGTGCGCATTTTGACGTATATAAAAACTCTACAACTTATATTTTTTTTAACGCTCACTCCCGCAACCGATACTCAGTAAGATTACTCTACTTCCGCTTTAGAAAATTAAAAAAATAATTTGACTCGTATATTGATTTTGTTTTTTCAAATAAACTCAATATCTTAGCTTATTTCATACTTAACCTAGGTAATAGAAAAAAATAAATTGAACACCCTTCAAACGCAATCACTTGTTATACTGTTTTAATTATGACAAAAATCGAGTTTATTATTGCTTATAGCTATTAGTACAAATTATCTAGTTAAGTGAGGGTACAGAAATTCTACCTCCATTAATTTATTAAAGCCATATCCCCTCTTATATGCAGGGTAGCTAAGTCAATGCATGTCAACAACAAAAATGGCTGAGTCCTCCGACGTCAATTTCTTTTAATAATAGTCCCATTACTCATTGGATAAAAATTACAAGTACTTAGCTATTTTGGGGTGTTGCTTGAAGGACGTCACTGCCTTCAGTACTATGGGAGGGGGTTTTCCTTTCTTCTGAGTTTGCTGGTTTTCTCGCCGACGTCGTCCATATCTCACATAAGATTACCGATTCACCATCCCAGGCATCTTCTTAGTCGAATTCAGCAACAAATAACACCTAGTAGGGGTGTTTGTCTCTCAAAGCACCATTCACAGTGCTATGCAGGGTGAAGTACGTGAATCGCGCTGGAATTCTTTCCCAAGTTGACCACTCGGCTCTCAGTTGACGTTACTCAGCCTTCGTGAATGATATTTCAGCAACTTTCCCTCAGAGTCAAAATATTTGGTACAATTTTTACTGCTTGGCGCCTTTCCTGTAAGGGTATGTGGATGAGGGAGGTGATGTATGACTCGTGCTTCTTTTGACATTTCTTCCAGAGATGCGTTAAATTCTTCTGTATCTTGCATTTTTTTTAAACACGAGATTTACTGGCATATAACTTCTTGTCTCTTCACGGTACTTTAGGCGTGGTATCGTACTAGGCTGCCACCAATGTTGTATAGTTGAATATCTTAACAGGAGTCATAATGCTATGTTCCACCAGTATACTACCAGTGTCGTATAGATATTTTCTACACTAACAGGCCAGAGCTACAGCGTGCGAGGTGATGATAGATATACCAAGATATTTAACACTTAAATTATTAAGAGGCTATGTGATTCCACTATGCCTCAATGCCCCCGTCCCCTTAACGTAAATGTTAAGTCCATATAAACGCCTACATAACTCTGACTGTTCGACTGCTTCTCCCTCCTACTCGGCCGTGGGTTGACTCTTTTGTATCCCCAATATGGCAGGGCGTGGTATATTTGGTCACGCTTCCACCAATAAGCTTCCAGAGAAGGAGGTACAACCAATCACCTATAGTGTGAGGGGCGTGCCTAAAGGAACCCAGTTTGGTACAAAGAACACTGTAGAAAATGTGAGATGCTAGTGGAACGAGTTACAAACATGTCCTCTCTTTGATAACACTTATTATGTCAATCGATCATGGAGATCGGAATGTGATCTGCTAATGGAGTGAGCTATAAATATTTTGCCATCTTAATACAAAGAGAGATGAAAGAGGCCTTGTCAAACTTACCCACACAGTAAACCACATGGGTGGCCGCTAATACTGCATCACACATAAGCTGGATGGATTGCATTAAAATTGATTCCTCTTCAACATCATTAATCTCATTATTTTCTATATTTTCTTATCAGTTTGATGTAAATGCCATTTTCCAGTAGAGCAGAGCAAATGATCAAAATCTAGATAAGAAATACAGAAATTTGACCATTATCCAATATTTTGAATATGAAGTCACAAACAGGAAACCAACATTCCCTCAAAAACTAAAATTTAAAGAAATAAGTCATATAAGCGTGAGAGTTACTGTATCCTTTTAGAACGCTTTCACACCAAAGTGGCACGTTGCACGTGCAATGTACGACGTGCCACTCTGCTGTGAAAGCGGCCTTAGTGATAATGATCCATGAAGAAGAAAGAGAACTTCTTTAACAGTGTAAAGATCAACCTTCACTGCAAGATCCAAAGAGACATCACATTACAAAATGACGCCGGCATTAGTTTCGAACCTTCTAAAATTAAACTCATTTAGGAAAATCTGGTTAAATAATTTTGTGTAAGTAAACACACGCCCATAGGCGCCTTCCGGGAGGGGGCTACCCCCAGGTGGCCTCCGGTAAGGGGCTAGCCCCGAGGCGGCCTAAGGGAGGGGGCTAGCCCCGAGGTGCCCACCGGGAGGGTTCTAGCCCCAGATGCCCTCCAGGAGTGGGCTTGCCCCCAGGCGGCCTCCGGGAGGGGGCTAGCCCCCAGGTGCTCTCATTTTAAGGGGCTAGCTCCGAGGCGCCCTCCGGGAGGGAGTTAACCCCATGGCGCCCTCCGGGAGGGGGCTAGCCCCGAGGCGCCCTCCGGTAGGGGGCTAGCCCTGAAGCGACCTCCGGGAGGAGCTAGCTCCGAGGCGCCCTCCGGGAGGGAGTTAACCCCATGGCGCCCTCCGGGAGGGGGCTAGCCCCGAGGCGCCCTCCGGGAGGGGGCTAGCCCCGAGGCGCCCTCCGGGAGGGGGCTAGTCCCGAGGCGCCCTCCGGGAGGGGGCTAGCCCCGAGGCGCCCTCCGGGAGGGGGCTAGCCCCGAGGCGCCCTCCGGGAGGGGGCTAGCCCCGAGGCGCCCTCCGGGAGGGGGCTAGCCCCGAGGCGCCCTCCGGGAGGGGGCTAGCCCCGAGGCGCCCTCCGGGAGGGGGCTAGCCCCGAGGCGCCCTCCGGGAGGGGGCTAGCCCCGAGGCGCCCTCCGGGAGGGGGCTAGCCCCGAGGCGCCCTCGGGGAGGGGGCTAGCCCCGAGGCGCCCTCCGGGAGGGGGCTAGCCCCGAGGCGCCCTCCGGGAGGGGGCTAGCCCCGAGGCGCCCTCCGGGAGGGGGCTAGCCCCGAGGCGCCCTCCGGGAGGGGGCTAGCCCCGAGGCGCCCTCCGGGAGGGGGCTAGCCCCGAGGCGCCCTCCGGGAGGGGGCTAGCCCCGAGGCGCCCTCCGGGAGGGGGCTAGCCCCGAGGCGCCCTCCGGGAGGGGGCTAGCCCCGAGGCGCCCTCCGGGAGGGGGCTAGCCCCGAGGCGCCCTCCGGGAGGGGGCTAGCCCCGAGGCGCCCTCCGGGAGGGGGCTAGCCCCGAGGCGCCCTCCGGGAGGGGGCTAGCCCCGAGGCGCCCTCCGGGAGGGGGCTAGCCCCGAGGCGCCCTCCGGGAGGGGGCTAGCCCCGAGGCGCCCTCCGGGAGGGGGCTAGCCCCGAGGCGCCCTCCGGGAGGGGGCTAGCCCCGAGGCGCCCTCCGGGAGGGGGCTAGCCCCGAGGCGCCCTCCGGGAGGGGGCTAGCCCCGAGGCGCCCTCCGGGAGGGGGCTAGCCCCGAGGCGCCCTCCGGGAGGGGGCTAGCCCCGAGGCGCCCTCCGGGAGGGGGCTAGCCCCGAGGCGCCCTCCGGGAGGGGGCTAGCCCCGAGGCGCCCTCCGGGAGGGGGCTAGCCCCGAGGCGCCCTCCGGGAGGGGGCTAGCCCCGAGGCGCCCTCCGGGAGGGGGCTAGCCCCGAGGCGCCCTCCGGGAGGGGGCTAGCCCCGAGGCGCCCTCCGGGAGGGGGCTAGCCCCGAGGCGCCCTCCGGGAGGGGGCTAGCCCCGAGGCGCCCTCCGGGAGGGGGCTAGCCCCGAGGCGCCCTCCGGGAGGGGGCTAGCCCCGAGGCGCCCTCCGGGAGGGGGCTAGCCCCGAGGCGCCCTCCGGGAGGGGGCTAGCCCCGAGGCGCCCTCCGGGAGGGGGCTAGCCCCGAGGCGCCCTCCGGGAGGGGGCTAGCCCCGAGGCGCCCTCCGGGAGGGGGCTAGCCCCGAGGCGCCCTCCGGGAGGGGGCTAGCCCCGAGGCGCCCTCCGGGAGGGGGCTAGCCCCGAGGCGCCCTCCGGGAGGGGGCTAGCCCCGAGGCGCCCTCCGGGAGGGGGCTAGCCCCGAGGCGCCCTCCGGGAGGGGGCTAGCCCCGAGGCGCCCTCCGGGAGGGGGCTAGCCCCGAGGCGCCCTCCGGGAGGGGGCTAGCCCCGAGGCGCCCTCCGGGAGGGGGCTAGCCCCGAGGCGCCCTCCGGGAGGGGGCTAGCCCCGAGGCGCCCTCCGGGAGGGGGCTAGCCCCGAGGCGCCCTCCGGGAGGGGGCTAGCCCCGAGGCGCCCTCCGGGAGGGGGCTAGCCCCGAGGCGCCCTCCGGGAGGGGGCTAGCCCCGAGGCGCCCTCCGGGAGGGGGCTAGCCCCGAGGCGCCCTCCGGGAGGGGGCTAGCCCCGAGGCGCCCTCCGGGAGGGGGCTAGCCCCGAGGCGCCCTCCGGGAGGGGGCTAGCCCCGAGGCGCCCTCCGGGAGGGGGCTAGCCCCGAGGCGCCCTCCGGGAGGGGGCTAGCCCCGAGGCGCCCTCCGGGAGGGGGCTAGCCCCGAGGCGCCCTCCGGGAGGGGGCTAGCCCCGAGGCGCCCTCCGGGAGGGGGCTAGCCCCGAGGCGCCCTCCGGGAGGGGGCTAGCCCCGAGGCGCCCTCCGGGAGGGGGCTAGCCCCGAGGCGCCCTCCGGGAGGGGGCTAGCCCCGAGGCGCCCTCCGGGAGGGGGCTAGCCCCGAGGCGCCCTCCGGGAGGGGGCTAGCCCCGAGGCGCCCTCCGGGAGGGGGCTAGCCCCGAGGCGCCCTCCGGGAGGGGGCTAGCCCCGAGGCGCCCTCCGGGAGGGGGCTAGCCCCGAGGCGCCCTCCGGGAGGGGGCTAGCCCCGAGGCGCCCTCCGGCAGGGGGCTAGCCCCGAGGCGCCCTCCGGCAGGGGGCTAGCCCCGAGGCGCCCTCCGGCAGGGGGCTAGCCCCGAGGCGCCCTCCGGCAGGGGGCTAGCCCCGAGGCGCCCTCCGGCAGGGGGCTAGCCCCGAGGCGCCCTCCGGCAGGGGGCTAGCCCCGAGGCGCCCTCCGGCAGGGGGCTAGCCCCGAGGCGCCCTCCGGGAGGGGGCTAGCCCCGAGGCGCCCTCCGGCAGGGGGCTAGCCCCGAGGCGCCCTCCGGCAGGGGGCTAGCCCCGAGGCGCCCTCCGGGAGGGGGCTAGCCCCGAGGCGCCCTCCGGGAGGGGGCTAGCCCCGAGGCGCCCTCCGGGAGGGGGCTAGCCCCGAGGCGCCCTCCGGGAGGGGGCTAGCCCCGAGGCGCCCTCCGGGAGGGGGCTAGCCCCGAGGCGCCCTCCGGGAGGGGGCTAGCCCCGAGGCGCCCTCCGGGAGGGGGCTAGCCCCGAGGCGCCCTCCGGGAGGGGGCTAGCCCCGAGGCGCCCTCCGGGAGGGGGCTAGCCCCCAGGCGCCCTCCGGCAGGGGGCTAGCCCCCAGGCGCCCTCCGGCAGGGGGCTAGCCCCCAGGCGCCCTCCGGCAGGGGGCTAGCCCCGAGGCGCCCTCCGGCAGGGGGCTAGCCCCGAGGCGCCCTCCGGCAGGGGGCTAGCCCCGAGGCGCCCTCCGGCAGGGGGCTAGCCCCGAGGCGCCCTCCGGGAGGGGGCTAGCCCCGAGGCGCCCTCCGGGAGGGGGCTAGCCCCGAGGCGCCCTCCGGGAGGGGGCTAGCCCCGAGGCGCCCTCCGGGAGGGGGCTAGCCCCGAGGCGCCCTCCGGGAGGGGGCTAGCCCCGAGGCGCCCTCCGGGAGGGGGCTAGCCCCGAGGCGCCCTCCGGGAGGGGGCTAGCCCCGAGGCGCCCTCCGGGAGGGGGCTAGCCCCGAGGCGCCCTCCGGGAGGGGGCTAGCCCCGAGGCGCCCTCCGGGAGGGGGCTAGCCCCGAGGCGCCCTCCGGGAGGGGGCTAGCCCCGAGGCGCCCTCCGGGAGGGGGCTAGCCCCGAGGCGCCCTCCGGGAGGGGGCTAGCCCCGAGGCGCCCTCCGGGAGGGGGCTAGCCCCGAGGCGCCCTCCGGGAGGGGGCTAGCCCCGAGGCGCCCTCCGGGAGGGGGCTAGCCCCGAGGCGCCCTCCGGGAGGGGGCTAGCCCCGAGGCGCCCTCCGGGAGGGGGCTAGCCCCGAGGCGCCCTCCGGGAGGGGGCTAGCCCCGAGGCGCCCTCCGGGAGGGGGCTAGCCCCGAGGCGCCCTCCGGGAGGGGGCTAGCCCCGAGGCGCCCTCCGGGAGGGGGCTAGCCCCGAGGCGCCCTCCGGGAGGGGGCTAGCCCCGAGGCGCCCTCCGGGAGGGGGCTAGCCCCGAGGCGCCCTCCGGGAGGGGGCTAGCCCCGAGGCGCCCTCCGGGAGGGGGCTAGCCCCGAGGCGCCCTCCGGGAGGGGGCTAGCCCAGCGACGTGTGGTTCCCTCTTGGGTGGAAGCTGTCGTTCCCTTGTAGGTGGGCTCCATGGTTCCTTCCTACGTGTGTTCCATGGTGCATCCTTAGGTTGGTTCCTTAGATCCTTCCAAGGTGGGTTCCTTAGTGCATTCTTAGGCGGCTTCCTTCGATTTCTTCCTATGTGTTTTCCTTGCAAATTTTACACACATCGATCAAATACTGTTTTCCCAATATCCACGTTGGATAGCAGGTACGATGTAGGTTTCTCGGAAGCCGCGTAACAAGATCTCTTGCTTTAGATCAGAGCTTAGCACGTAGGGTCTGCCCCTTACTTTCTTCTCTTACTTTATGTACTTTTCGTGCTTGGCCCTCCAATTCCCTTTTATCTTTAATCCCCTCCCCTAAATCCCCGCCGATCCTATCCCATCCAAAAAAGAAAAAGACGAAGGTTTCTCGAGGACTAGTGTCTTGCTTCCGTGAGTTCTCGTAGGCTGCAGACCATTTATAGTCCGGCAGTCAAACAAGAGCTAAAGATAGGATCTTTCTCGAAAAAGACGATGGTTGTGACGTTCTGTCGGTCCGCATCCAGAGGAATCTGGATATATGAAGCCGAGAGAGAGAATCATCGTACATTTATTGAATATTAATGACACCAGAGAGGACCGCAAACGTTACACAAGTCTTGAAGATATACTATGTTTTGATATAAACGATGAAGACAGAGTAGAGAGAACCATCTTCTTTGGTGGTAAATAGGTCTCTCTTCCAGAAATGGCAGTAAAACAACCTCTAAAGAATAGGATCTTTCTCGAAAAAGGCGATGGTTATGAAGTTCAGCTTCCGCTTCCAGAGAAGACGATAATTTCTTCCTAGAGTAAGTCTTCAGCTTGTTTGTTCCTCCTTACTCTTCAGAGGAATGTGGATATATGAAGCAGAGAAAAAGAATCAATCGTACATTTCTTCTTCTTCTTCCTCTATTTGCGTTCCCATTTTCATATGGGGTCGCATCTCTTAACTAGTCGTCTCCACTGGTTCCGGTCCATCACTTGCTCCTCCAACAGCTGTCTCTCTCTGAGATCCTCCTTCAGTCGGTCCTTTCACCGTAGTTTAGGTCTTCCACGTCTACGTCTGCCTTGCACGTCCATCTCCATCACTCTCACACCCATCGTACATTTATTGAATATTAATGACACCAGTGAGGACAGCAAACCTTACACAAGCCTTGAAGATATACTAAGTATTGACATCAACGATGAAGACAGAGTAGAGAAAAGTATCTTCTATTGAGGTGATTAGGTCTCTTCCAGAAATGATTCTCGTATAAAGGATTATCGAAGACTTCGTCTTCGGATGCGAGCTTTTCAAGGCTGCAATGCCTGGAAAAGGTTGTTGGGAAGTTCCACATCATGACGGCTCAGTACATATTTTTCCAAGCGTAAGCCTTCATATATATATATATATATATATATATATATATATATATATATATATATATATATATATATATATATATATATATATATATATATATATATATATATATATATATATATATATATATATATATATATATATATATATATATATATATATATATATATATATATATATATATATATATATATATATATATATATATATATATATATATATATATATATATATATATATATATATATATATATATATATATATATATATATATATATATATATATATATATATACATATACATACATACACAAGCATACACATACATGCATACATACACATACATATACATACAGATATACATTTTAGACTGTATGTAACATATATATATATATATATATATATATATATATATATATATATATATATATATATATATATATATATATATATATAAAGTTTTTGACAATTACAGCATTCCACCCAGGACCTATGCCTATTATATTAATGTGGTAATCAAATGCTTTATTTTCTAGATATGTTGAGGGAGAAGAGAGTTTTAGGGGATTTTCATTTTGTATAACACAATTCAAAAATGCTCTACTTATTGCGATATTTTTCCCCTTCAATGCGTTTGAAATAGTGATTATTGCAATATTATTCAGCCTTGCAGATTTATTCATATTTCTATGCAACATTTTCTTTTATTTATAGTCCCTTTTTTTGAGATCATTTAGATTTACAAATGGAATACATGTTGAGTTTGGAATTCTGTTTTGCTTACATTTAAAATTGTTTTTAGTTAATTTAACACAGGCAAAGATACAAAAATATCATATCTTACATATTAATATATAATCTTCTATTAGCGATTTAGTAAAGTAGTGAATGTACCTCTGTATAGCGCTTTCTTTTTGCATCTAATTCTAGAATATTGCATTATTATATCTATTTTACGAAATGTCTAAAGGGTTTATAATTAATACATGTGAAATCAAAATGACTTATAACTCTAGTAGACAACTTTCGACAGAGAGGAAAATGATTACTAATCAAATATATAATTAATGTTTTCAATGAACAGAAATGTAGAATGATGACCTATCATGCTATATTAAAGGGGAAGAGTCTCAGAAAATTGTCAAAGATTTATTTCAACATGAGTGGTTGAGGTGTATATGGATTGTGGTGAATGTGAATATCTTGGATCGGCCACCCCCCTTACAAGGGGGAATGAGGCATGTGTGTATGTATATGTACATTTTTTTAAAGTATTTTTGTTGTTAATTTTTTTTTTCTTTTTTTTTCTTATAAAAAAATTCTACCTCTTCTTTTAGTGATATTGCTCGTTTGCTCACCATAAAAATGTTACTATATCCTAGGTGTTCAACATGTGATGTAGTGTGAATCCAACTATTGCATTCTATTTGAATATGGCACTACCTCTGCTCATTTCCAACTCAAAAGAGTTGTCTTAAACAGCTCTGTTCATTCCCATCATCCTTAGCTTATGCCTTGCATTTTATAATTTACAAATTCCAAAGAATCCTCTTCATGGATAACTCATCTCTGCACTTTCATTTTTTCATTTCTAAGGTCTTGCAGCGTTTGTTTTCAGTTTCCTCATCCACTAATACAGTGGTAACGCGATGGCTTCGCATTCACGAGGTTGAAAGACCGAGAGTTTAAGCTGTTTACTGGCAGGGACTGCTGTGGTTGGACACCACAGTGGGGGGTTGGGGCTTGCCCTGGCTGACGAATACCCATTGTATTGAAATGGAAATAAAGTTTGTTTGTTTGTTTGTTTGTTTTAGCTTGACAGTTCCCTTGTCAAAAGCAAACTGAACCACAAAACTGAAGACCATTGAAACCCACATTAAAATCTTCACATAATGAAAAACATTTGCCCCGAGGCGCCCTCGGGGGGGGGGGGGCCCTTTGGCCAGAGGCGCCCTCCGGGGGGGGGGGGGCTTTGCCCCGAGGCGCCCTCCGGGAGGGGGCTTTGCCCCGTGGCGCCCTCCGGGAGGGGGCTTTGCCCCGAGGCGCCCTCCGGGAGGGGGCTTTGCCCCGAGGCGCCCTCCGGGAGGGGTCTTTGCCCCGAAGCGCCCTCCGGGAGGGGGCTTTGCCCCGAGGCGCCCTCCGGGAGGGGGCTTTGCCCCGAGGCGCCCTCCGGGAGGGGGCTAGCCCCGAGGCGCCCTCCGGGAGGGGGCTAGCCCCGAGGCGCCCTCCGAGAGGGGGCTGGCCCCTAGCCGCCCTCCGAGAGGGGACTAGCCCCTATCCGCCCTCCGGGAGGGGACTAGCCCCGAGGCGCCCTCCTGGAGGGGACTAGCCCCGAGGCGCCCTCCGGGAGGGGACTAGCCCCGAGGTGCCCTCCGGAAGAGGGCTAGCCCCCACGCGCCCTCCGGAAGAGGGGGCTAGCCTCGAGGCGCCCTCCGGGAGGGGGCTTTGCCCCGAGGCGCCCTCCGGGAGTGGGCTTTGCCCCGAGGCGCCCTCCGGGAGGGGGCTTTGCCCCGAGGCGCCCTCCGGAAGGGGGCTTTGCCCCGAGACGCCCTCCGGGAGGGGGCTTTGCCCCGAGGCGCCCTCCGGGAGGGGGCTTTGCCCCGAGGCGCCCTCCGGGAGGGGGCTTTGCCCCGAGGCGCCCACCGGGGGGGGTTTGCCCAGAAGCGCCCTCCGGGAGGGGGCTTTGCCCCGAGGCGCCCTCCGGGGGGGGTTTGCCCAGAGGCGCCCTCCGGGAGGGGACTTTGCCCCAAGGCGCCCTCCGGGGGGCTTTTCCCCGAGGCGCCCTCCGGGAGGGGGCTTTGCCCCGAAGCGCCCTCCGGGAGGGGGCTTTGCCCCGAGGCGCCCTCCGGGAGGGGACTTTGCCCCGAGGCGCCCTCCGGGAGGGGACTTATCCCCGAGGCGCCCTCCGGGAGGGGACTTATCCCCGGGGCGCCCTCCGGAAAGGGGCTTTGCCCCGAGGCGCCCTCCGGAAAGGGGCTTTGCCCCGAGGCGCCCTCCGGGAGGGGGCTTTGCCCCGAGGCACCCTCCGGGAGGGGGCTTTGCCCCGAGGCGCCCTCCGGGAGGGGGCATTACCCCGAGGTGCCCTCCGGGAGGGTGCTTTGCCCCGAGGCGCCCTCCGGGATGGGGCTTTGCCCCGAGGCGCCCTCCGGGTGGGGGCTTTGCCCCGAGGCGCCCTCCGGGTGGGGGCTTTGCCGCGAGGCGCCCTCCGGTTGGGGGCTTTGCCCCGAGGCGCCCTCCGGGAGGGGGCTTTGCCCCGAGGCGAACTCCGGGAGGGGGCTTTGCCCCGAGGCGCCCTCCGGGAGAGGGCTTTGCCCCGAGACGCCCTCCGGGGGGGGGCTTTGCCCCGAGGCGCCCTCCGGGGGGGGGCTTTGCCCCGAGGCGCCCTCCGGAGGGGGTTTGCCCAGAGGCGCCCTCCGGGAGGGGACTTTGCCCCAAGGCGCCCTCCGGGGGGGGGTTTGCCCAGAGGCGTCCTCCGGGAGGGGACTTTGCCCCGAGGCGCCCTCCGGAAGGGAACTTTGCCCCGAGGCGCCCTCCGGGAGGGGGCTTTGCCCCGAAGCGCCCTCCGGGAGGGGGCTTTGCCCCTAGGCGCCCTCCGGGAGGGGGCTTTTGCCCCGAGGCGCCCTCCGGGAGGGGAATTTGCCCCGAGGCGCCCTCCGGGAGGGGACTTTGCCCCGAGGCGCCCTCCGGGAGGGGACTTATCCCCGAGGCGCCCTCCGGGAGGGGACTTATCCCCGGGGCGCCCTCCGGAAAGGGGCTTTGCCCCGAGGCGCCCTCCGGAAAGGGGCTTTGCCCCGAGGCGCCCTCCGGGAGGGGGCTTTGCCCCGAGGCACCCTCCGGGAGGGGGCTTTGCCCCGAGGCGCCCTCCGGGAGGGGGCATTACCCCGAGGTGCCCTCCGGGAGGGGGCTTTGCCCCGAGGCGCCCTCCGGGAGGGGGCCTTGCCCCGAGGCGCCCTCCGGGTGGGGGCTTTGCCCCGAGGCGCCTTCCGGGTGGGGGCTTTGCCCCGAGGCGCCCTCCGGTAGGGGGCTTTGCCCCGAGGCGCCCTCCGGGAGGGGGCTTTGCCCCGAGGCGAACTCCGGGAGGGGGCTTTGCCCCGAGGCGCCCTCCGGGGGGGGGCTTTGCCCTGAGGCGCCCTCCGGGGGGCTTTGCCCCGAGGCGCCCTCCGGGAGAGGGCTTTGCCCCGAGGCGCCCTCCGGGAAAGGGCTTTGCCCCGTGGCGCCCTCCGGGGGGGGGGCTTTGCCCCGAGGCGCCCTCCGGGGGGGGGTTGCCCCGAGGCGCCCTCCTGGGGGGGGTTGCCCCGAGGTGCCCTCCGGGAGGGGGCTTTCCCCCAAGGCTCCCTCCGGGAGGGGGCTTTGCCCCGAGGCGCCTTCCGGGAGTGGGCTTTGCCCCGAGGCGCCCTCCGGGAGGGGGCTTTGCCCCAAGGCGCCCTCCGGGAGGGGTGTTTGCCCCGAGGCGCCCTCTGGGAGGGGGCTTTGCCCCGAGGCGTCCTCAGGGAGGGGGCTTTGCCCCGAGGCGCACTCCGGGAGGGGGCTTTGAACCGAGGCGCCCTCTGGGAGGGGACTTTGCCCCGAGGCGCCCTCCGGGAGGGGACTTTGCCCCGAGGCGCCCTCCGGAAGGGGACTTTGCCCCGAGGCGCCCTCCGGAAGGGGACTTTGCCCCGAAGCGCCCTCCGGAAGGGGACTTTGCCCCGAGGCGCCCTCCGGGAGGGGGCTTTGCCCCGAGGCGCCCTCCGGGTGGGGGCTTTGCCCCGAGGCGCCCTCCGGGTGGGGGCTTTGCCCCGAGGCGCCCTCCGGTAGGGGGCTTTGCCCCGAGGCGCCCTCCGGGAGGGGGCTTTGCCCCGAGGCGAACTCCGGGAGGGGGCTTTGCCCCGAGGCGCCCTCCGGGGGGGGCTT
This sequence comes from Halocaridina rubra, assembly GCA_037179515.1. Taxonomy (NCBI): domain Eukaryota; kingdom Metazoa; phylum Arthropoda; class Malacostraca; order Decapoda; family Atyidae; genus Halocaridina; species Halocaridina rubra. The sequence continues at coordinate 28,221 of JAXCGZ010000010.1, forward strand.
TGCCCTGAGGCACCCTCCGGGGGGCTTTGCCCCGAGGCGCCCTCCGGGAGAGGGCTTTGCCCCGAGGCGCCCTCCGGGAAAGGGCTTTGCCCCGAGGCGCCCTCCGGGGGGTGGCTTTGCCCCGAGGCGCCCTCCGGGGGGGGGGTTGCCCCGAGGCGCCCTCCTTGGGGGGGGTTGCCCCGAGGCGCCCTCCGGGAGGGGGCTTTCCCCCAAGGCTCCCTCCTGGAGGGGGCTTTGCCCCGAGGCGCCTTCCGGGAGTGGGCTTTGCCCCGAGGCGCCCACAGGGAGGGGGCTTTGCCCCAAGGCGCCCTCCGGAAGGGGGCTTTGCCCCGAGGCGCCCTCTGGGAGGGGGCTTTGCCCCGAGGCGTCCTCAGGGAGGGGGCTTTGCCCCGAGGCGCACTCCGGGAGGGGGCTTTGAACCGAGGCGCCCTCTGGGAGGGGACTTTGCCCCGAGGCGCCCTCCGGGAGGGGACTTTGCCCCGAGGCGCCCTCCGGAAGGGGACTTTGCCCCGAGGCGCCCTCCGGAAGGGGACTTTGCCCCGAGGCGCCCTCCGGAAGGGGACTTTGCCCCGAGGCGCCGTCCGGGAGGGGGCTATGCCCCGAGGCGCCCTCCGGGAGGGGAGCTTTCCCCGAGGCGCCCTCTGGGAGGGGACTTATCCCCGAGGCGCCCTCCGGGAGGGAACTTTGCCCCGAGGCGCCCTCCGTAAATGGGCTTTGCACCGAGGCACCATCCGGAAAGGGGCTTTGCCCCGAGGCGCCCTTCGGGAGGGGGCTTTGCCCCGAGGCGAACTCCGGGAGGGGGCTTTGCCCCGAGGCGCCCTCCGGGAGGGGGCTTTGCCCCGAGGCGCCCTCCGGGTGGGGGCTTTGCCCCGAGGCGACCTCCGGGTTGGGGGCTTTGCCCCGATGCGCCCTCCGGGTGGGGGCTTTGCCCCGAGGCGCCCTCCGGGGGGGCTTTGCCCCGAGGCGCCCTCCGGGAGGGGGCTTTGCCCCGAGGCGCCCTCCGGGAGGGGGCTTTGCCCCGAGGCGCCCTCTGGGAGGGGGCTTTGCCCCGAGGCGCCCTCTGGGAGGGGGCTTTGCCCCGAGGCGTCCTCAGGGATGGGGCTTTGCCCCGAGGCGCACTCCAGGAGGGGGCTTTGAACCGAGGCGGCCTCTGGGAGGGGGCTTTGCCCCGAGGCGTCCTCAGGGAGGGGGCTTTGCCCCGAGGCGCCCTCCGGAAGGGGAATTTGCCCCGAGGCGCCCTCCGGGAGGGGGCTTTGCCCCGAGGCGCCCTCTGGGAGGGGCCTTTGCCCCGAGGCGCCCTCCGGGAGGGGACTTATCCCCGAGGCGCCCTCCGGGAGGGGACTTATTCCCGGGGCGCCCTCCGGAAAGGGGCTTTGCCCCGAGGCGCCCTCCGGAAAGGGGCTTTCCCCCGAGGCGCCCTCCGGGAGGGGGCTTTGCCCCAAGGCACCCTCCGGGAGGGGGCTTTGCCCCGAGGCGCCCTCCGGGAGGGGGCATTACCCCGAGGTGCCCTCCGGGAGGGGGCTTTGCCCCGAGGCGCCCTTCGGGAGGGGGCTTTGCCCCGAGGCGCCCTCCGGGTGGGGGCTTTGCCCCGAGGCGCCTTCCGGGTGGGGGCTTTGCCCCGAGGCGCCCTCCGGAAGGGGGCTTTGCCCCGAGGCGCCCTCCGGGAGGGGGCTTTGCCCCGAGGCGAACTCCGGGAGAGGGCTTTGCCCCGAGGCGCCCTCCGGGGGGGGCTTTGCCCTGAGGCGCCCTCCGGGGGGCTTTGCCCCGAGGCGCCCTCCGAGAGAGGGCTTTGCCCCGAGGCGCCCTCCGGGAAAGGGCTTTGCCCCGAGGCGCCCTCCGGGGGGGGGCTTTGCCCCGAGGCGCCCTCCGGGGGGGGGTTGCCCCGAGGCGCCCTCCTGGGGGGGGTTGCCCCGAGGTGCCCTCCGGGAGGGGGATTTCCCCCAAGGCTCCCTCCGGGAGGGGGCTTTGCCCCGAGGCGCCTTCCGGGAGTGGGCTTTGCCCCGAGGCGCCCTCCGGGAGGGGGCTTTGCCCCAAGGCGCCCTCCGGGAGGGGGCTTTGCCCCGAGGCGCCATCTGGGAGGGGGCTTTGCCCCGAGGCGTCCTCAGGGAGGGGGCTTTGCCCCGAGGCGCACTCCGGGAGGGGGCTTTGAACCGAGGCGCCCTCTGGGAGGGGACTTTGCCCCGAGGCGCCCTCCGGGAGGGGGCTATGCCCCGAGGCGCCCTCCGGGAGGGGAGCTTTCCCCGAGGCGCCCTCTGGGAGGGAACTTTGCCCCGAGGCGCCCTCCGGAAATGGGCTTTGCACCGAGGCACCATCCGGAAAGGGGCTTTGCCCCGAGGCGCCCTCCGGGAGAGGGCTTTGCCCCGAGACGCCCTCCGGGGGGGGCTTTGCCCCGAGGCGCCCTCCGGAAGGGGACTTTGCCCCGAGGCGCCCTCCGGAAGGGGACTTTGCCCCGAAGCGCCCTCCGGAAGGGGACTTTGCCCCGAGGCGCCCTCCGGGAGGGGGCTTTGCCCCGAGGCGCCCTCCGGGTGGGGGCTTTGCCCCGAGGCGCCCTCCGGGTGGGGGCTTTGCCCCGAGGCGCCCTCCGGTAGGGGGCTTTGCCCCGAGGCGCCCTCCGGGAGGGGGCTTTGCCCCGAGGCGAACTCCGGGAGGGGGCTTTGCCCCGAGGCGCCCTCCGGGGGGGGCTTTGCCCTGAGGCGCCCTCCGGGGGGCTTTGCCCCGAGGCGCCCTCCGGGAGAGGGCTTTGCCCCGAGGCGCCCTCCGGGAAAGGGCTTTGCCCCGAGGCGGCCTCCGGGGGGTGGCTTTGCCCCGAGGCGCCCTCCGGGGGGGGGGGTTGCCCCGAGGCGCCCTCCTGGGGGGGGGGTTGCCCCGAGGCGCCCTCCGGGAGGGGGCTTTCCCCCAAGGCTCCCTCCTGGAGGGGGCTTTGCCCCGAGGCGCCTTCCGGGAGTGGGCTTTGCCCCGAGGCGCCCTCAGGGAGGGGGCTTTGCCCCAAGGCGCCCTCCGGGAGGGGGCTTTGCCCCGAGGCGCCCTATGGGAGGGGGCTTTGCCCCGAGGCGTCCTCAGGGAGGGGGCTTTGCCCCGAGGCGCACTCCGGGAGGGGGCTTTGAACCGAGGCGCCCTCTGGGAGGGGACTTTGCCCCGAGGCGCCCTCCGGGAGGGGACTTTGCCCCGAGGCGCCCTCCGGAAGGGGACTTTGCCCCGAGGCGCCCTCCGGAAGGGGACTTTGCCCCGAGGCGCCCTCCGGAAGGGGACTTTGCCCCGAGGCGCCCTCCGGGAGGGGGCTATGCCCCGAGGCGCCCTCCGGGAGGAGAGCTTTCCCCGAGGCGCCCTCTGGGAGGGGACTTATCCCCGAGGCGCCCTCCGGGAGGGAACTTTGCCCCGAGGCGCCCTCCGGAAATGGGCTTTGCACCGAGGCACCATCCGGAAAGGGGCTTTGCCCCGAGGCGCCCTTCGGGAGGGGGCTTTGCCCCGAGGCGTCCTCCGGGAGGGGGCTTTGCCTCGAGACGCACTCCGGGAGGGGGCTTTGCCCCGAGGCGCCCTCTGGGAGGGGACTTTGCCCCGAGGCGCCCTCCGGGAGGGGGCTTTGCCCCGAGGCGCCCTCCGGGAGGGGGCTTTGCCCCGAGGCGCCCTCCGGGAGGGGAATTTGCCCCGAGGCGCCCTCCGGGAGGGGACTTTGCCCCGAGGCGACCTCCGGGAGGGGACTTATCCCCGAGGCGCCCTCCGGGAGGGGACTTATCCCCGAGGCGCCCTCCGGAAAGGGGCTTTGCCCCGAGGCGCCCTCCGGAAAGGGGGCTTTGCCCCGAGGCGCCCTCCGGGTGGGGGCTTTGCCCCGAGGCGCCCTCCGGGTGGGGGCTTTGCCCCGAGGCGCCCTCCAGGTGGGGGCTTTGCCCCGAGACTCCCTCAGGTAGGGGGCTTTGCCCCGAGGCGCCCTCCGGGAGGGGGCTTTGCCCCGAGGCGCACTCCGGGAGGGGGCTTTGCCCCAAGCGCCCTCCGGGGGGGGCTCTGCCCCGAGGCGCCCTCCGTGTGGCTTTTCCCCTAGGCGCCCTCCGGGGGGGGGGGCATTGTCCCGAGGCGCCCTCCGGGGGGGGGGCATTGTCCCGAGGCGCCCTCCGGGGGGGGGCTTTGCCCCGAGGCGCCCTCCGGGAGGGGGCTTTGCCCCGAGGAGCCCTCAGGGGGGGGTTTGCCCAGAAGCGCCCTCCGGGAGGGGACTTTGCCCCAAGGCGCCCTCCGGGGGGGGTTTGCCCAGAGGCGCCCTCCGGGAGGGGACTTTGCCCCAAGGCGCCCTCCGGGGGGCTTTTCCCCGAGGCGCCCTCCGGGAGGGGGCTTTGCCCCGAAGCGCCCTCCGGGAGGGGGCTTTGCCCCGAGGCGCCCTCCGGGAGGGGACTTATCCCCGGGGCGCCCTCCGGAAAGGGGCTTTGCCCCGAGGCGCCCTCCGGAAAGGGGCTTTGCCCCGAGGCGCCCTCCGGGAGGGGGCTTTGCCCCGAGGCACCCTCCGGGAGGGGGCTTTGCCCCGAGGCGCCCTCCGGGAGGGGGCATTACCCCGAGGTGCCCTCCGGGAGGGGGCTTTGCCCCGAGGCGCCCTCCGGGAGGGGAATTTGCCCCGAGGCGCCCTCCGGGAGGGGACTTTGCCCCGAGGCGACCTCCGGGAGGGGACTTATCCCCGAGGCGCCCTCCGGGAGGGGACTTATCCCCGAGGCGCCCTCCGGAAAGGGGCTTTGCCCCGAGGCGCCCTCCGGAAAGGGGGCTTTGCCCCGAGGCGCCCTCCGGGTGGGGGCTTTGCCCCGAGGCGCCCTCCGGGTGGGGGCTTTGCCCCGAGGCGCCCTCCAGGTGGGGGCTTTGCCCCGAGACTCCCTCAGGTAGGGGGCTTTGCCCCGAGGCGCCCTCCGGGAGGGGGCTTTGCCCCGAGGCGCACTCCGGGAGGGGGCTTTGCCCCAAGCGCCCTCCGGGGGGGGCTCTGCCCCGAGGCGCCCTCCGTGTGGCTTTTCCCCTAGGCGCCCTCCGGGGGGGGGGGGGCATTGTCCCGAGGCGCCCTCCGGGGGGGGGGCATTGTCCCGAGGCGCCCTCCGGGGGGGGGCTTTGCCCCGAGGCGCCCTCCGGGAGGGGGCTTTGCCCCGAGGAGCCCTCAGGGGGGGGTTTGCCCAGAAGCGCCCTCCGGGAGGGGACTTTGCCCCAAGGCGCCCTCCGGGGGGGGTTTGCCCAGAGGCGCCCTCCGGGAGGGGACTTTGCCCCAAGGCGCCCTCCGGGGGGCTTTTCCCCGAGGCGCCCTCCGGGAGGGGGCTTTGCCCCGAAGCGCCCTCCGGGAGGGGGCTTTGCCCCGAGGCGCCCTCCGGGAGGGGACTTATCCCCGGGGCGCCCTCCGGAAAGGGGCTTTGCCCCGAGGCGCCCTCCGGAAAGGGGCTTTGCCCCGAGGCGCCCTCCGGGAGGGGGCTTTGCCCCGAGGCACCCTCCGGGAGGGGGCTTTGCCCCGAGGCGCCCTCCGGGAGGGGGCATTACCCCGAGGTGCCCTCCGGGAGGGTGCTTTGCCCCGAGGCGCCCTCCGGGATGGGGCTTTGCCCCGAGGCGCCCTCCGGGTGGGGGCTTTGCCCCGAGGCGCCCTCCGGGTGGGGGCTTTGCCCCGAGGCGCCCTCCGGTTGGGGGCTTTGCCCCGAGGCGCCCTCCGGGAAAGGGCTTTGCCCCGAGGCGCCCTCCGGGAGGGGGCTTTGCCCCGAGGCGCCCTCCGGGGGGGGGGGCTTTGCCCCGAGGCGCCCCCCGGGGTGGGGTTTGCCCCGAGGCGCCCTCCGGGAGGGGGCTTTGCCCCGAGGCGCCCTCCGGGATGGGGCTTTGCCCCGAGGCGCCCTCCGGGAGGGGGCTTTGCCCCGAGGCGCCCTCCGGGAGGGGGCTTTGCCCCGAGGCGCCCTCCGGGAGGGGGCTTTGCCCCGAGGCGTCCTCCGGGAGGGGGCTTTGCCTCGAGACGCACTCCGGGAGGGGGCTTTGCCCCGAGGCGCCCTCTGGGAGGGGACTTTGCCCCGAGGCGCCCTCCGGGAGGGGACTTTGCCCCGAGGCGCCCTCCGGAAGGGGACTTTGCCCCGAGGCGCCCTCCGGGAGGGGGCTTTGCCCCGAGGCGCCCTCTGGGAGGGGCCTTTGCCCCGAGGCGCCCTCCGGGAGGGGACTTATCCCCGAGGCGCCCTCCGGGAGGGGACTTTGCCCCGAGGCGCCCTCCGGAACGGGGCTTTGCACCGAGGCGCCCTCCGGAAAGGGGCTTTGCCCCGAGGCGCCCTCCGGGAGGGGGCTTTGCCCCGAGGCGCCCTCCGGGAGGGGGCTTTGCCCCGATTCGCCCTCCGGGAGGGGGCTTTGCCCCGAGGCGCCCTCCGGGAGTGGGCTTTGCCCCGAGGCGCCCTTCGGAAGGGGACTTTGCCCCGAGACGCCCTCCGGGAGGGGACTTTGCCCCGAGGCGCCCTCCGGGAGGGGACTTATCCCCGAGGCGCCATCCGGGAGCGGACTTTGCCCCGAGGCGCCCTCCCGGAGGGGGCTTTGCCCCGAGGTGCCCTCCGGGAAGGGGCTTTGCCCTTAGGCGCCCTCCGGGAGAGGGCTTTGCCCCGAGGCGCCCTCCGGGTGGGGGCTTTGCCCCGAATCGCCCTCCGGGTGGGGGTTTTGCCCCGAGGCGCCCTCCGGGTGGGGGCTTTGCCACGAGGCGCCCTCCGGGAGGGGGCTTTGCCCCCGAGGCGCCCTCCGGAAGGGGACTTTGCCCCGAGGCGCCCTCCGGGAGGGGACTTTGCTCCGAGGCGGCCTCCGGGAGGAGACTTTGCCCCGAGGCGCCCTCCGGGAGGGGACTTTGCCCCGAGACGCCCTCCGGGAGTGGACTTTGCCCCGAGGCGCCCTCCGGAAAGGGGCTTTGCCCCGAGGCGCCCTCCGGGAGGGGGCTTTGCCCCGAGGCGCCCTCCGGGAGGGGGCTTTGCCCCGAGGCGCCCTTCAGGAGGGGGCTTTGCCCCGAAGCGTCCTCCGGGAGGGGGCTTTGCCCCGAGGCGCCCTCCGGGTGGGGGCTTTGCCCCGAGGTGCCCTCCGGGTGGGGGCTTTGCCCCGAGGCGCCCTCCGGGTGGGGGCTTTGCCCCGAGGCGCCCTCCGGGGGGGCTTTGCCCCGAGGCGCCTTCCGGGAGGGGGCTTTGCCCCGAGGCGCCCTCCGGGAGGGGGCTTTGCCCCGAGGCGCTCTCCGAGAGGGGGCTGGATCCTATCCGCCCTCCAAGAGGGGACTAGCCCCTAGCCGCCCTCCAGGAGGGGACTAGCCCCTAGCCGCCGTCCGGGAGGGGACTAGCCCCGAGGCGCCCTCCGGAAGAGTTCTAGCCCCGAGGCGCCCTCCGGAAGAGGGCTAGCCCCGAGGCGCCCCCCGGGAGGGGGCTTTGCCCCGAGGCGCCCTCCGGGAGGGGGCTTTGCCCCGAGGCGCCCGACGGGTGGGGGCTTTGCCCCGAGGCGCCCTCCAGAAGGGGAATATGCCACGAGGCGTCCTCCGGGAGGGGACTTTGCCCCGAGGCGCCCTCCGGGAGGGGGCTTTGCCCCGAGGCGCCCTCCGGGAGGGGGCTTTGCCCCGAGGCGCCCTCCGGGTGGGGGCTTTGCCCCGAGGCGCCCTCCGGGTGGGGGCTTTGCCCCGAGGCGCCCTCCGGGAGAAGGCTTTGCCCCGAGGTGCCCTCCCTGAGGGGGCTTTACCCCGAGGAGCCCTCCGGTTGGGGCTTTGCCCCGAGGCGCCCTCCGGGGGGGGCTTTGCCCCGAGGGGCCCTCCGGGGGGGCTTTGCCCCGAGGCACCCTCCGGGAAGGCGCTTTACCCCGAGGCACCCTCCCGGAGGGGGCTTTGGCCCGAGGCTCCATCCGGGAGGGGGCTTTGGCCCGAGGCTCCCTCCGGGTGGGGGCTTTGCCCCTAGGCGCCCTCCGGGTGGGGGCTTTGCCCCGAGGCGCCCTCCGGGTGGGGGTTTTGCCCCCGAGGCGCCCTCTGGGTGGGGGCTTTGCCACCGAGGCGTATCCGGGAGGGGGCTTTTCCCCCTAGGCGCCCTCCGGGAGGGGGCTTTGCCCCCTAGGCGCCCTCCGGGAGGGGGCTTTGCCCCCTAGGCGCCCTCCTGGAGGGGGCTTTGCCCCCTAGGCGCCCTCCGGGAGGGGGCTTTGCCCCCTAGGCGCCCTCCTGGAGGGGGCTTTGCCCCCTAGGCGCCCTCCGGGAGGGGGCTTTGCGCCCTAGGCGCCCTCCGGGAGGGGGCTTTGCCCCCTAGGCGCCCTCCGGGAGGGGGCTTTGCCCCCTAGGCGCCCTCCGGGAGGGGGCTTTGCCCCCTAGGCGCCCTCCGGGAGGGGGCTTTGCCCCCTAGGCGCCCTCCGGGAGGGGGCTTTGCCCCCTAGGCGCCCTCCGGGAGGGGGCTTTGCCCCCTAGGCGCCCTCCGGGAGGGGGCTTTGCCCCCTAGGCGCCCTCCGGGAGGGGGCTTTGCCCCCGAGGCGCCCTCCGGGAGGGGGCTTTGACCCCGAGGCGCCCTCCGGGAGGGGGCTTTGCCCCCGAGGCGCCCTCCGGGAGGGGGCTTTGCCCCCGAGGCGCCCTCCGGGAGGGGGCTTTGCCCCCGAGGCGCCCTCCGGGAGGGGGCTTTGCCCCCGAGGCGCCCTCCGGGAGGGGGCTTTGCCCCCGAGGCGCCCTCCGGGAGGGGGCTTTGCCCCCGAGGCGCCCTCCGGGAGGGGGCTTTGCCCCCGAGGCGCCCTCCGGGAGGGGGCTTTGCCCCCGAGGCGCCCTCCGGGAGGGGGCTTTGCCCCCGAGGCGCCCTCCGGGAGGGGGCTTTGCCCCCGAGGCGTCCTCCGGGAGGGGGCTTTGCCCCCGAGGCGCCCTCCGGGAGGGGGCTTTGCCCCCGAAGCGCCCTCCGGGAGGGGGCTTTGCCCCCGAAGCGCCCTCCGTGAGGGGGCTTTGCCCCCGAGGCGCCCTCCGGGAGGGGGCTTTGCCCCCGAGGCGCCCTCCGGGAGGGGGCTTTGCCCCCGAGGCGCCCTCCGGGAGGGGGCTTTGCCCCCGAGGCGCCCTCCGGGAGGGGGCTTTGCCCCCGAGGCGCCCTCCGGGAGGGGGCTTTGCCCCCGAGGCGCCCTCCGGGAGGGGGCTTTGCCCCCAGGCGGCCTCCGGGAGGGGCTAGCCCCCAGGCGCCCTCCGGGAGGGGGCTAGCCCCCAGACGCCCTCCGGGAGGGGGCTAGCCCCCAGACGCCCTCCGGGAGGGGGCTTTGCCCCCGAGGCGCCCCCTCTGCCCCCGAGGCGCCCTCCGGGAGGGGGCTAGCCCCCAGGCGCCCTCCGGGAGGGGGCTAGCCCCCAGGCGCCCTCCGGGAGGGGGCTAGCCCCCAGGCGCCCTCCGGGAGGGGGCTAGCCCCCAGACGCCCTCCGGGAGGGGGCTAGCCCCCAGACGCCCTCCGGGAGGGGGCTAGCCCCCAGACGCCCTCCGGGAGGGGGCTAGCCCCCAGACGCCCTCCGGGAGGGGGCTAGCCCCCAGACGCCCTCCGGGAGGGGGCTAGCCCCCAGACGCCCTCCGGGAGGGGGCTAGCCCCCAGGCGCCCTCCGCGAGGGGGCTAGCCCCCAGGCGCCCTCCGGGAGGGGGCTAGCCCCCAGGCGCCCTCCGGGAGGGGGCTAGCCCCCAGGCGCCCTCCGGGAGGGGGCTAGCCCCCAGGCGCCCTCCGGGAGGGGGCTAGCCCCCAGGCGCCCTCCGGGAGGGGGCTAGCCCCCAGGCGCCCTCCGGGAGGGGGCTAGCCCCCAGGCGCCCTCCGGGAGGGGGCTAGCCCCCAGGCGCCCTCCGGGAGGGGGCTAGCCCCGAGGCGCCCATCGGGAGGGGGCTAGCCCCGAGGCGCCCTCCGGGAGGGGGCTAGCCCCGAGGCGCCCTCCGGGAGGGGGCTAGCCCCGAGGCGCCCATCGGGAGGGGGCTAGCCCCGAGGCGCCCATCGGGAGGGGGCTAGCCCCGAGGCGCCCTCCGGGAGGGGGCTAGCCCCGAGGCGCCCTCCGGGAGGGGGCTAGCCCCGAGGCGCCCTCCGGGAGGGGGCTAGCCCCGAGGCGCCCTCCGGGAGGGGGCTAGCCCCGAGGCGCCCTCCGGGAGGGGGCTAGCCCCGAGGCGCCCTCCGGGAGGGGGCTAGCCCCGAGGCGCCCTCCGGGAGGGGGCTAGCCCCGAGGCGCCCTCCGGGAGGGGGCTAGCCCCGAGGCGCCCTCCGGGAGGGGGCTAGCCCCGAGGCGCCCTCCGGGAGGGGGCTAGCCCCGAGGCGCCCTCCGGGAGGGGGCTAGCCCCGAGGCGCCCTCCGGGAGGGGGCTAGCCCCGAGGCGCCCTCCGGGAGGGGGCTAGCCCCGAGGCGCCCTCCGGGAGGGGGCTAGCCCCGAGGCGCCCTCCGGGAGGGGGCTAGCCCCGAGGCGACCTCCGGGAGGTGGCTAGCCCCGAGGCGCCCTCCGGGAGGGGGCTAGCCCCGAGGCGCCCTCCGGGAGGGGGCTAGCCCCGAGGCGCCCTCCGGGAGGGGGCTAGCCCCGAGGCGCCCTCCGGGAGGGGGCTAGCCCCGAGGCGCCCTCCGGGAGGGGGCTAGCCCCGAGGCGCCCTCCGGGAGGGGGCTAGCCCCTAGGCGCCCTCCGGGAGGGGGCTAGCCCCCTGGCGCCCTCCGGGAGGGGGCTAGCCCCGAGGCGCCCTCCGAGAGGGGGCTAGCCCCGAGGCGCCCTCCGGGAGGGGGCTAGCCCCGAGGTGCCCTCCGGGAGGGGGCTAGCCCCGAGGCGCCCTCCGGGAGGGGGCTAGCCCCCAGGCGCCCTCCGGGAGGGGGCTAGCCCCCAGGCGCCCTCCGGGAGGGGGCTAGCCCCCTGGCGCCCTCCGGGTGGGGGCTAGCCCCTAGGCGCCCTCCGAGAGGGGGCTAGCCCCGAGGCGCCCTCCGGGAGGGGGCTAGCCCCGAGGTGCCCTCCGGGAGGGGGCTAGCCCCGAGGCGCCCTCCGGGAGGGGGCTAGCCCCCAGGCGCCCTCCGGGAGGGGGCTAGCCCCCTGGCGCCCTCCGGGAGGGGGCTAGCCCCTAGGCGCCCTCCGAGAGGGGGCTAGCCCCGAGGCGCCCTCTGGGAGGGGGCTAGCCCCGAGGCGCCCTCCGGGAGGGGGCTAGCCCCGAGGCGCCCTCCGGGAGGGGGCTAGCCCTGCGACGTGTGGTTCCTTCTTGGGTGGAAGCTTTGTAGGTTGGCTCCATGGTTCCTTCCTACGAGTGTTCCATGATGCATCCTTAGGTTGGTTCCTTAGTTCCTTCCAAGGTGGGTTCCTTAGTGTATTCTTAGGCGGTTTCCTTGGTTTCTTCCTCTGTGTTTCCCTTGCTAAATTTACACACATCGATCAAATACTGTTTTCCCAATATCCACGTTGGAGAGCAGGTACGATGTAGGTTTCTCGAAGACTAGTTTCTTGCTTTGTGAGTTCTCGTAGGCTGCTACCATTTATAGTCCGGCAGTCAAACAAAATCTAAAGAATAGGATCTTTCTCGAAAAAGACGATGGTTATGAGGTTCTGCTTCCGCATCCAGAGAAGACGATAATTTCCTCCAAGAGTAAGTCTTCAGGTGGTATGTTGCTCGGTGCTCTTCCGAGGAATCTGGATATATGAAGCCGAGAAAGAATCATCGTACATTTATTGAATATTAATGACACCAGTGAGGACAGCAAACGTTACACAAGACTCGAAGATATGCGTACTATGTATTGATATCAACGATGGAGACACAGTAGAGAGAAGCATCTTCTATTGAGGTAATTAGGTCTTTCCAGAAATGATTCTCGGATATAGGATTATCGAAGACTTCGTCTTCGGATGCGAGCTGTTCAAGGCTGCAAAGCCTAGAAAAGGTTGTTGGGAAGCTACACATCAAGACGGCTCAGTACATTTTTTTCCAATTGTAAGCCTTCATATATATATATATATATATATATATATATATATATATATATATATATATATATATATATATATATATATATATATATATATATACATATATATATATACATATATATATATATATATATATATATATATATATATAGAGAGAGAGAGAGAGAGAGAGAGAGAGAGAGAGAGAGAGAGAGAGAGAGAGAGAGAGAGAGAGAGAGAGAGAGAGAGAGAGAGAGAGGCCCAATAAATAAAACAACGAAAATATATATATAAAAAATACTTATTAATTTCGTAACCTGAACTGGTCACCTTTTCAAAGTACATTGGCAAGAGATTTTTTTTCTTTGATGTTTTCCCTTGAGGGTGAGCGAACCTTCCCTTGTAGCCCGCAGGTGGGGTAAGATTTAGTTAATGGTGGTATTCGCTCTTGCGGGCGAATGAGCTTTCCTATTTGGTGAGGAGGTGGGGTGAAATCTTGTTATTGTTGGTGGTATTCACTCTTGAGGGTGATCGGACTTTCCTATTTTGGCCCACAGGTGAGGTTGCGCAAAACTGTAAAGATAATGGAAAGCATAAGTGTTCAGTTGAGGATTATTAGTTTACATCAGTTTAAATGAATTCCTGTTTTGGAGGTGAGAGAGAGTTATTACATGGTTATCTTGGTGGAGGGTATTGACTGATGATATTTAGTAGACTGTTCATGTAGTTGTTTGTTGCTAGTCTGATTATGGAGCTAGCAACATGAACGGCATTTGGATCTTCGCTGGATGTTGCGGGGGCACCAATTTTCCGTCCAATTTCTGAAAAGGAATCACATTCGAGGATGTAGTGGAGCAGTGGATGTGGTGAGGCTACCTGGCAACAGGTGCATTCCCTGATGATATCATCCACTATTCGCCAGCTGCACTTGTACCCGAGTCTCAGACGGTACACATTGACCGCCGTGCTTCGTCGAAGGTTCTTAGGCAGGGTGATTCGCTGAGGATCAGTGGTGGCTTTGTACCACCAGGTGCAGGAGGAGCCAATGTCTGTGCACAGGTTGTGTTTAGTTATTAAGGAGTTAAGGAGTGACTTGGTGGCTTTATTTTTTAAGAGATACAACTAGTAAAACAGAAGAACACTTGAAAAGGAGACAAAAGATCCTCCCAGGGGTCCTATACATGGGATTAATAGATATCAATCTTAAATGAGCGCCGGGGTTAGTCGGTAATCCCCACAAACAGGCCGCAAAAGGAATTAAAGTCCATACTTGGCTAAATTGTATTGACAAGAGATTCTTAATAATAGTAATTAAATGTACATACATTTATATATATATATATATATATATATATATATATATATATATATATATATATATATATATATATATATATATATATATATATATATATATATATATATATATAAATATATATACATATACACATATACATAGATATATATATACATATACATATACACACATACATACATATATATACATACATATATACATACATACGCACACATACATATATACATACATACACACACATACACATACATGCATACATACACATACATATACATACAGATATACATTTTAGACTGTATATTAACATATATATATATATATATATATATATATATATATATATATATATATATATATATATATATATATATATATATATATATATAAAGTTTTTGACAATTACAGCATTCCACCCAGGACCTATGCCGATTATATTAATATGGTAATCAAAAGCTTTATTTTCTAGATATGTTGAGGGAGAAGAGAGTTTTAGGGGATTTTCATTTTGTATAACACAGTTCAAAAATGCTCTACTTATTGCGATGTTTTTCCCTTCAGTGCGTTTGAAATAGTGATAATTACAATATTATTCAGCCCTGCAGATTTATTCATATTTCTATGCAACATTTTCTTTTATTTATAGTCCCTTTTTTTGAGATCATTTAGATTAACAAATGGAATACATGTTGAGTTTGGAATTCTGTTTTGCTTACATTTAAAATTGTTTTTAGTTAATTTAACACAGGCAAAGACATAAAAATATCATTTCTTACATATTAATTTATAATCTTCTATTAGCAATTTTGTAAAGTAATGAATGTACCTCTGTATAGCGTTTTATATTTGCATTTAATTCTAGAAGATTGCATTAATATATATGTTTTACGAAATGTCTAAAGGGCTTATAATTAACACATGTGAAATCAAAATGACTTATAACTCTTGTAGACAACTTTCGACAGAGAGGAAAATGATTACTAATCAAATATATAATTAATGTTTTCAATGAACAGAAATGTAGAATGATGACCTATCATGCTATATTAAAGGGGAAGAGTCTCAGAAAATTGTCAGAGATTTATTTCAACATGAGTGGTTGAGGTGTATATGGATCGTGGTGAATGTGAATATC
>JAXCGZ010000010.1:50000-60000 GCA_037179515.1 Halocaridina rubra
TATATATATATATATATATATATATATATATATATATATATATATATATATATATATATATATATATATATATATATATATATATATATATATATATATATATATATATATATATATATATATATATATATATATATATATATATATATATATATATATATATATATATATATATATATATATATATATATATATATATATATATATATATATATATATATATATATATATATATATATATATATATATATATATATATATATATATATATATATATATATATATATATATATATATATATATATATATATATATATATATATATATATATATATATATATATATATATATATATATATATATATATATATATATATATATATATATATATATATATATATATATATATATATATATATATATATATATATATATATATATATATATATATATATATATATATATATATATATATATAGGAATCTCTACGTGAAATAAATGAGAGAATGGGTGACTACAGCAGATAAATAAATGAAGGCAGACACGGAGTAGAGGCAAAACAACTCAAAAACAATGGCAGTTACAAGAAAAGCAAATGAAACAAACACATTTGTCATATTGAATTAAGAAGAATATTTAGAAATGACGGGAATGGCAATTTTAAATGATGAATTAAAATTCAGACGAATAACGATAAACTCCATTGAAAGTGTACACCAAAGTTAGTATATTTAGATATCCATTAGAAAAATAAAACTATGAAAACGTTTCTAACGTTGCAGTTAGGAATAAACGCTTTCTAGTGTATTTAGGAACGTTTTCTATGAATTGAAATTAATAGAAAACGTATTTTGTCACACTTTAAGACGTAGACTAAAGTCTGTATTTTGTTTTGTAGTTTGTCAGTGGAGAGCTTATTTTCTTGATTTAGAAAACTTTTCTTTAATGTTCAAAGAATAACAACTAAGAAAAGAAATACACTTCTCCTGTTACCTCTTATGCAAATTTGGCAATTTTTTTTTATTTACTTTTAAATGTTTTTTTTTTCCTCGATTCATTATCTTCTTCCAAACTTTGCATTAACAAATACATTATTTCTTAGAATAGTGATAAAAGAAAAAATCTTCAGGAAGGTCTTGATAATCTACCGGATTTGTCAGATAATTAATTTTTGAGTTGAAATACTTAATATTCCGAAATGAAAAGTAAAGAGGAGAGACAATACTAAAAAAAAAAAAAATAGAAAAAAGGTTGGAAAGAGAAGAACTAGATAAACAGATAGGAAATAAAGCTAGAGGGGAAAAGAAAGATCTGGAAGCTACAATTTTTTAAAACAAGGAGGTTACAAGAAAATGTTGGGAACAAATTTTAATGACATAATTGCTACTGCACTACCATCTTCTGAATGGGATGGTAGTAGCAGTAGTAGTAATAATAATAATAATAATAATAATAATAATAATAATAATAATAATAATAATAATAATAATAATAATAATAATAATAATAATTATAATAATAATAATAATAATAATAATAATAATAATAATAATAATAATAATGATAATAATAATAATAATAATAATAATAATAATAATAATAATAATAATAATAATAATAATAATAATAATAATAATAATAATAATAATAATAGTAATAATAATAATAAAAAATATTAATAATTATAATGACAACAATAATAATAATGATAATAATAATAATAATAATAATAATAATAATAATATTAATAATAATAATAATAATAATAATAATAATAATAATAATAATAATAATAAAAATAATAATAATAATGATAATAATAATAATGATAATAATAATAATAATAATAATAATAATAATAATAATAATAATAATAATAATAATAATAATAATAATAATAATTATTATTATTATTATTATTTTAATAATAATAATAATTATTATTATTATAAAAATAATAATAATAATAATAATAATAATAATAATAGCGCCCTCCGGGAAGGGGCTAGCCCCGAGGCGCCCTCCGGGAGGGGGCTAGCCCCGAGGCGGCCTCCGGGAGGGGGTTAGCCCCGAGGTGCCCTCCGGGAGGGGGCTAGCCCCGACGCGCCCTCCGGGAGGGGGCTAGCCCCGAGGCGCCCTCCGGGAGGGGGCTAGCCCCGAGGCGCCCTCCGGGAGGGGGCTAGCCCCGAGGCGCCCTCCGGGAGGGGGCTAGCCCCGAGCGCCCTCCGGGAGGGGGCTAGCCCCGAGGCGCCCTCCGGGAGGGGGCTAGCCCCGAGGCGCCCTCCGGGAGTGGGCTGGCCCCGAGGCGCCCTCCGGGAGGGGGCTAGCCCCGAGACGCCCTCCGGGAGGGGGCTAGCCCAGAGGCGCCCTCCGGGAGGGGGCTAGCCCCGAGGCGCCCTCCGGGAGGGGGCTAGCCCCGAGGCGCCCTCCAGGAGGGGGCTAGCCCCGAGGCGCCCTCCGGGAGGGGGCTAGCCCCGAGGCGCCCTCCGGGAGGGGGCTAGCCCCTAGGCGCCCTCCGGGAGGGGGCTAGCCCCGAGGCGCCCTCCAGGAGGGGGCTAGCCCCGAGGCGCCCTCCGGGAGGGGGCTAGCCCCGAGGCGCCCTCCGGGAGGGGGCTAGCCCCGAGGCGCCCTCCGGGAGGGGGCTAGCCCCGAGGCGCCCTCCGGGAGGGGGCTAGCCCCGAGGCGCCCTCCGGGAGGGGGCTAGCCCCGAGGCGCCCTCCGGGAGGGGGCTAGCCCCGAGGCGCCCTCCGGGAGGGGGCTAGCCCCGAGGCGCCCTCCGGGAGGGGGCTAGCCCCGAGGCGCCCTCCGGGAGGGGGCTAGCCCCGAGGCGCCCTCCGGGAGGGGGCTAGCCCCGAGGCGCCCTCCGGGAGGGGGCTAGCCCCGAGGCGCCCTCCGGGAGGGGGCTAGCCCCGAGGCGCCCTCCGGGAGGGGGCTAGCCCCGAGGCGCCCTCCGGGAGGGGGCTAGCCCCGAGGCGCCCTCCGGGAGGGGGCTAGCCCCGAGGCGCCCTCCGGGAGGGGGCTAGCCCCGAGGCGCCCTCCGGGAGGGGGCTAGCCCCGAGGCGCCCTCCGGGAGGGGGCTAGCCCCGAGGCGCCCTCCGGGAGGGGGCTAGCCCCGAGGCGCCCTCCGGGAGGGGGCTAGCCCCGAGGCGCCCTCCGGGAGGGGGCTAGCCCCGAGGCGCCCTCCGGGAGGGGGCTAGCCCCGAGGCGCCCTCCGGGAGGGGGCTAGCCCCGAGGCGCCCTCCGGGAGGGGGCTAGCCCCGAGGCGCCCTCCGGGAGGGGGCTAGCCCCGAGGCGCCCTCCGGGAGGGGGCTAGCCCCGAGGCGCCCTCCGGGAGGGGGCTAGCCCCGAGGCGCCCTCCGGGAGGGGGCTAGCCCCGAGGCGCCCTCCGGGAGGGGGCTAGCCCCGAGGCGCCCTCCGGGAGGGGGCTAGCCCCGAGGCGCCCTCCGGGAGGGGGCTAGCCCCGAGGCGCCCTCCGGGAGGGGGCTAGCCCCGAGGCGCCCTCCGGGAGGGGGTTAGCCCCGAGGCGCCCTCCTGCAGGGGGTTAGCCCCGAGGCGCCCTCAGGGAGGGGGTTAGCCCCGAGGCGCCCTCCGGGAGGGGGTTAGCCCCGAGGCGCCCTCCGGGAGGGGGCTAGCCCCGAGGCGCCCTCCGGGAGGGGGTTAGCCCCGAGGCGCCCTCCGGGAGGGGGCTAGCCCCGAGGCGCCCTCCGGGAGGGGGCTAGCCCCGAGGCGCCCTCCGGGAGGGGGCTAGCCCCGTGGCGCCCTCCGGGAGGGGGCTAGCCCCGAGGCGCCCTCCGGGAGGGGGCTAGCCCCGAGGCGCCCTCCGGGAGGGGGCTAGCCCCGAGGCGCCCTCCGGGAGGGGGCTAGCCCCGAGGCGCCCTCCGGGAGGGGGCTAGCCCCGAGGCGCCCTCCGGGAGGGGGCTAGCCCCGAGGCGCCCTCCGGGAGGGGGCTAGCCCCGAGGCGCCCTCCGGGAGGGGGCTAGCCCCGAGGCGCCCTCCGGGAGGGGGCTAGCCCCGAGGCGCCCTCCGGGAGGGGGCTAGCCCCGAGGCGCCCTCCGGGAGGGGGCTAGCCCCGAGGCGCCCTCCGGGAGGGGGCTAGCCCCGAGGCGCCCTCCGGGAGGGGGCTAGCCCCGAGGCGCCCTCCGGGAGGGGGCTAGCCCCGAGGCGCCCTCCGGGAGGGGGCTAGCCCCGAGGCGCCCTCCGGGAGGGGGCTAGCCCCGAGGCGCCCTCCGGGAGGGGGCTAGCCCCGAGGCGCCCTCCGGGAGGGGGCTAGCCCCGAGGCGCCCTCCGGGAGGGGGCTAGCCCCGAGGCGCCCTCCGGGAGGGGGCTAGCCCCGAGGCGCCCTCCGGGAGGGGGCTAGCCCCGAGGCGCCCTCCGGGAGGGGGCTAGCCCCGAGGCGCCCTCCGGGAGGGGGCTAGCCCCGAGGCGCCCTCCGGGAGGGGGCTAGCCCCGAGGCGCCCTCCGGGAGGGGGCTAGCCCCGAGGCGCCCTCCGGGAGGGGGCTAGCACCGAGGCGCCCTCCGGGAGGGGGCTAGCCACGAGGCGCCCTCCGGGAGGGGGCTAGCCCCGAGGCGCCCTCCTGCAGGGGGCTAGCCCCGAGGCGCCCTCCGGGAGGGGGCTAGCCCCGAGGCGCCCTCCTGCAGGGGGCTAGCCCCGAGGCGCCCTCCGGGAGGGGGCTAGCCCCGAGGCGCCCTCCTGCAGGGGGCTAGCCCCGAGGCGCCCTCCGGGAGGGGGCTAGCCCCGAGGCGCCCTCCGGGAGGGGGCTAGCCCCGAGGCGCCCTCCTGCAGGGGGCTAGCCCCGAGGCGCCCTCCTGCAGGGGGCTAGCCCCGAGGCGCCCTCCGGGAGGGGGCTAGCCCCGAGGCGCCCTCCTGCAGGGGGCTAGCCCCGAGGCGCCCTCCGGGAGGGGGCTAGCCCCGAGGCGCCCTCCTGCAGGGGGCTAGCCCCGAGGCGCCCTCCGGGAGGGGGCTAGCCCCGAGGCGCCCTCCGGGAGGGGGCTAGCCCCGAGGCGCCCTCCGGGAGGGGGCTAGCCCCGAGGCGCCCTCCGGGAGGGGGCTAGCCCCGAGGCGCCCTCCGGGAGGGGACTAGCCCCGAGGCGCCCTCCGGGAGGGGGCTAGCCCCGAGGCGCCCTCCGGGAGGGGGCTAGCCCCGAGGCGCCCTCCGGGAGGGGGCTAGCCCCGAGGCGCCCTCCGGGAGGGGGCTAGCCCCGAGGCGCCCTCCGGGAGGGGGCTAGCCCCGAGGCGCCCTCCGGGAGGGGGCTAGCCCCGAGGCGCCCTCCGGGAGGGGGCTAGCCCCGAGGCGCCCTCCGGGAGGGGGCTAGCCCCGAGGCGCCCTCCGGGAGGGGGCTAGCCCCGAGGCGCCCTCCGGGAGGGGGCTAGCCCCGAGGCGCCCTCCGGGAGGGGGCTAGCCCCGAGGCGCCCTCCGGGAGGGGGCTAGCCCCGAGGCGCCCTCCGGGAGGGGGCTAGCCCCGAGGCGCCCTCCGGGAGGGGGCTAGCCCCGAGGCGCCCTCCGGGAGGGGGCTAGCCCCTAGGCGCCCTCCGGGAGGGGGCTAGCCCCGAGGCGCCCTCCAGGAGGGGGCTAGCCCCGAGGCGCCCTCCGGGAGGGGGCTAGCCCCGAGGCGCCCTCCGGGAGGGGGCTAGCCCCGAGGCGCCCTCCGGGAGGGGGCTAGCCCCGAGGCGCCCTCCGGGAGGGGGCTAGCCCCGAGGCGCCCTCCGGGAGGGGGCTAGCCCCGAGGCGCCCTCCGGGAGGGGGCTAGCCCCGAGGCGCCCTCCGGGAGGGGGCTAGCCCCGAGGCGCCCTCCGGGAGGGGGCTAGCCCCGAGGCGCCCTCCGGGAGGGGGCTAGCCCCGAGGCGCCCTCCGGGAGGGGGCTAGCCCCGAGGCGCCCTCCGGGAGGGGGCTAGCCCCGAGGCGCCCTCCGGGAGGGGGCTAGCCCCGAGGCGCCCTCCGGGAGGGGGCTAGCCCCGAGGCGCCCTCCGGGAGGGGGTTAGCCCCGAGGCGCCCTCCTGCAGGGGGTTAGCCCCGAGGCGCCCTCAGGGAGGGGGTTAGCCCCGAGGCGCCCTCCGGGAGGGGGTTAGCCCCGAGGCGCCCTCCGGGAGGGGGCTAGCCCCGAGGCGCCCTCCGGGAGGGGGTTAGCCCCGAGGCGCCCTCCGGGAGGTGGCTAGCCCCGAGGCGCCCTCCGGGAGGGGGCTAGCCCCGAGGCGCCCTCCGGGAGGGGGCTAGCCCCGAGGCGCCCTCCGGGAGGGGGCTAGCCCCGAGGCGCCCTCCGGGAGGGGGCTAGCCCCGAGGCGCCCTCCGGGAGGGGGCTAGCCCCGAGGCGCCCTCCGGGAGGGGGCTAGCCCCGAGGCGCCCTCCGGGAGGGGGTTAGCCCCGAGGCGCCCTCCGGGAGGTGGCTAGCCCCGAGGCGCCCTCCGGGAGGGGGCTAGCCCCGAGGCGCCCTCCGGGAGGGGGCTAGCCCTTAGGCGCCCTCCGGGAGGGGGCTAGCCCCGAGGCGCCCTCCGGGAGGGGGCTAGCCCCGAGGCGCCCTCCGGGAGGGGGCTAGCCCCGAGGCGCCCTCCGGGAGGGGGCTAGCCCCGAGGCGCCCTCCGGGAGGGGGCTAGCCCCGAGGCGCCCTCCGGGAGGGGGCTAGCCCCGAGGCGCCCTCCGGGAGGGGGCTAGCCCCGAGGCGCCCTCCGGGAGGGGGCTAGCCCCGAGGCGCCCTCCGGGAGGGGGCTAGCCCCGAGGCGCCCTCCGGGAGGGGGCTAGCCCCGAGGCGCCCTCCGGGAGGGGGCTAGCCCCGAGGCGCCCTCCGGGAGGGGGCTAGCCCCGAGGCGCCCTCCGGGAGGGGGCTAGCCCCGAGGCGCCCTCCGGGAGGGGGCTAGCCCCGAGGCGCCCTCCGGGAGGGGGCTAGCCCCGAGGCGCCCTCCGGGAGGGGGCTAGCCCCGAGGCGCCCTCCGGGAGGGGGCTAGCCCCGAGGCGCCCTCCGGGAGGGGGCTAGCCCCGAGGCGCCCTCCGGGAGGGGGCTAGCCCCGAGGCGCCCTCCGGGAGGGGGCTAGCCCCGAGGCGCCCTCCGGGAGGGGGCTAGCCCCGAGGCGCCCTCCGGGAGGGGGCTAGCCCCGAGGCACCCTCCGGGAGGGGGCTAGCCCCGAGGCGCCCTCCGGGAGGGAGCTAGCCCCGAGGCGCCCTCCGGGAGGGGGCTAGCCCCGAGGCGCCCTCCGGGAGGGGGCTAGCCCCGAGGCGCCCTCCGGGAGGGGGCTAGCCCCGAGGCGCCCTCCGGGAGGGGGCTAGCCTCGAGGCGCCCTCCGGGAGGGGGCTAGCCCCGAGGCGCCCTCCGGGAGGGGGCTAGCCCCGAGGCGCCCTCCGGGAGGGGGCTAGCCCCGAGGCGACCTCCGGGAAGGGGCTAGCCCCGAGGCGACCTCCGGGAAGGGGCTAGCCCCGAGGCGCCCTCCGGGAAGGGGC
Organism: Halocaridina rubra; assembly: GCA_037179515.1. Lineage (NCBI taxonomy): Eukaryota > Metazoa > Arthropoda > Malacostraca > Decapoda > Atyidae > Halocaridina > Halocaridina rubra. Next base: position 57,429 of record JAXCGZ010000010.1, read on the forward strand.
TAGCCCCGAGGCGCCCTCCGGGAAGGGGCTAGCCCCGAGGCGCCCTCCGGGAAGGGGCTAGCCCCGAGGCGCCCTCCGGGAGGGGGCTAGCCCCGAGGCGCCCTCCGGGAGGGGGCTAGCCCCGAGGCGCCCTCCGGGAGGGGATTAGCCCCGAGGCGCCCTCCGGGAGGGGGCTAGCCCCGAGGCGCCCTCCGGGAGGGGGCTAGCCCCGAGGCGCCCTCCGGGAGGGGGCTAGCCCCGAGGCGCCCTCCTTGAGGGGGCTAGCCCCGAGGCGCCCTCCGGGAGGGGGCTAGCCCCGAGGCGCCCTCCGGGAGGGGGCTAGCCCCGAGGCGCCCTCCGGGAGGGGGCTAGCCCCGAGGCGCCCTCCGGGAGGGGGCTAGCCCCGAGGCGCCCTCCGGGAAGGGGCTAGCCCCGAGGCGCCCTCCGGGAGGGGGCTAGCCCCGAGGCGCCCTCCGGGAGGGGGCTAGCCCCGAGGCGCCCTCCGGGAGGGGGCTAGCCCCGAGGCGCCCTCCGGGAGGGGAGGGGGCTAGCCCCGAGGCGCCCTCCGGGAGGGGAGGGGGCTAGCCCCGAGGCGCCCTCCGGGAGGGGAGGGGGCTAGCCCCGAGGCGCCCTCCGGGAGGGGAGGGGGCTAGCCCCGAGGCGCCCTCCGGGAGGGGAGGGGGCTAGCCCCGAGGCGCCCTCCGGGAGGGGAGGGGGCTAGCCCCGAGGCGCCCTCCGGGAGGGGGCTAGCCCCGAGGCGCCCTCCGGGAGGGGGCTAGCCCCGAGGCGCCCTCCGGGAGGGGAGGGGGCTAGCCCCGAGGCGCCCTCCGGGAGGGGGCTAGCCCCGAGGCGCCCTCCTGCAGGGGGCTAGCCCCGAGGCGCCCTCCTGCAGGGGGCTAGCCCCGAGGCGCCCTCCTGCAGGGGGCTAGCCCCGAGGCGCCCTCCGGGAGGGGGCTAGCCCCGAGGCGCCCTCCGGGAGGGGGCTAGCCCCGAGGCGCCCTCCGGGAGGGGGCTAGCCCCGAGGCGCCCTCCGGGAGGGGGCTAGCCCCGAGGCGCCCTCCGGGAGGGGGCTAGCCCCGAGGCGCCCTCCGGGAGGGGGCTAGCCCCGAGGCGCCCTCCGGGAGGGGGCTAGCCCCGAGGCGCCCTCCGGGAGGGGGCTAGCCCCGAGGCGCCCTCCGGGAGGGGGCTAGCCCCGAGGCGCCATCCGGGAGGGGGCTAGCCCCGAGGCGCCCTCCGGGAGGGGGCTAGCCCCGAGGCGCCCTCCGGGAGGGGGCTAGCCCCGAGGCGCCCTCCGGGAGGGGGCTAGCCCCGAGGCGCCCTCCGGGAGGGGGCTAGCCCCGAGGCGCCCTCCGGGAGGGGGCTAGCCCCGAGGCGCCCTCCTGCTGGGGGCTAGCCCCGAGGCGCCCTCCGGGAGGGGGCTAGCCCCGAGGCGCCCTCCGGGAGGGGGCTAGCCCCGAGGCGCCCTCCGGGAGGGGGCTAGCCCCGAGGCGCCCTCCGGGAGGGGGCTAGCCCCGAGGCGCCCTCCGGGAGGGGGCTAGCCCCGAGGCGCCCTCCGGGAGGGGGCTAGCCCCGAGGCGCCCTCCGGGAGGGGGCTAGCCCCGAGGCGCCCTCCGGGAGGGGGCTAGCCCCGAGGCGCCCTCCGGGAGGGGGCTAGCCCCGAGGCGCCCTCCGGGAGGGGGCTAGCCCCGAGGCGCCCTCCGGGAGGGGGCTAGCCCCGAGGCGCCCTCCGGGAGGGGGCTAGCCCCGAGGCGCCCTCCGGGAGGGGGCTAGCCCCGAGGCGCCCTCCGGGAGGGGGCTAGCCCCGAGGCGCCCTCCGGGAGGGGGCTAGCCCCGAGGCGCCCTCCGGGAGGGGGCTAGCCCCGAGGCGCCCTCCGGGAGGGGGCTAGCCCCGAGGCGCCCTCCGGGAGGGGGCTAGCCCCGAGGCGCCCTCCGGGAGGGGGCTAGCCCCGAGGCGCCCTCCGGGAGGGGGCTAGCCCCGAGGCGCCCTCCGGGAGGGGGCTAGCCCCGAGGCGCCCTCCGGGAGGGGGCTAGCCCCGAGGCGCCCTCCGGGAGGGGGCTAGCCCCGAGGCGCCCTCCGGGAGGGGGCTAGCCCCGAGGCGCCCTCCGGGAGGGGGCTAGCCCCGAGGCGCCCTCCGGGAGGGGGCTAGCCCCGAGGCGCCCTCCGGGAGGGGGCTAGCCCCGAGGCGCCCTCCGGGAGGGGGCTAGCCCCGAGGCGCCCTCCGGGAGGGGGCTAGCCCCGAGGCGCCCTCCGGGAGGGGGCTAGCCCCGAGGCGCCCTCCGGGAGGGGGCTAGCCCCGAGGCGCCCTCCGGGAGGGGGCTAGCCCCGAGGCGCCCTCCGGGAGGGGGCTAGCCCCGAGGCGCCCTCCGGGAGGGGGCTAGCCCCGAGGCGCCCTCCGGGAGGGGGCTAGCCCCGAGGCGCCCTCCGGGAGGGGGCTAGCCCCGAGGCGCCCTCCGGGAGGGGGCTAGCCCCGAGGCGCCCTCCGGGAGGGGGCTAGCCCCGAGGCGCCCTCCGGGAGGGGGCTAGCCCCGAGGCGCCCTCCGGGAGGGGGCTAGCCCCGAGGCGCCCTCCGGGAGGGGGCTAGCCCCGAGGCGC
>JAXCGZ010000010.1:65000-87500 GCA_037179515.1 Halocaridina rubra
CCCTCGGGGGGGGGGGGCTTTGGCCAGAGGCGCCCTCCGGGGGGGGGGGGCTTTGCCCCGAGGCGCCCTCCGGGAGGGGGCTTTGCCCCGAGGCGCCCTCCGGGAGGGGGCTTTGCCCCGAGGCGCCCTCCGGGAGGGGGCTTTGCCCCGAAGCGCCCTCCGGGAGGGGGCTTTGCCCCGAGGCGCCCTCCGGGAGGGGGCTTTGCCCCGAGGCGCCCTCCGAGAGGGGGCTAGCCCCGAGGCGCCCTCCGGGAGGGGGCTAGCCCCGAGGCGCCCTCCGAGAGGGGGCTGGCCCCTAGCCGCCCTCCGAGAGGGGACTAGCCCCTATCCGCCCTCCGGGAGGGGACTAGCCCCGAGGCGCCCTCCTGGAGGGGACTAGCCCCGAGGCGCCCTCCGGGAGGGGACTAGCCCCGAGGTGCCCTCCGGAAGAGGGCTAGCCCCGAGGCGCCCTCCGGAAGAGGGGGCTAGCCTCGAGGCGCCCTCCGGGAGGGGGCTTTGCCCCGAGGCGCCCTCCGGGAGTGGGCTTTGCCCCGAGGCCCCCTCCGGGAGGGGGCTTTGCCCCGAGGCGCCCATAAGGTGGGGGCTTTGCCCCGAGGCGCCCTCCGGGGGGGGCTTTGCCCCGAGGCGCCCTCCGGTAGGGGGCTTTGCCCCGAGGCGCCCTCCGGGAGGGGGCTTTGCCCCGAGGCGCACTCCGGGAGGGGGCTTTGCCCCGAGGCGCCCTCCGGGGGGGGGGCTTTGCCCCAAAGGCGCCCTCCGGGGGGCTTTTCCCCGAGGCGCCCTCCGGGGGGGGCATTGCCCCGAAGCGCCCTCCGGGAGGGGGCTTTGCCCCAAGGCGCCCTCCGGGAGGGGGCTTTGCCCCGAGGCGCCCTCCGGGAGGGGAATTTGCCCCGAGGCGCCCTCCGGGAGGGGACTTTGCCCCGAGGCGCCCTCCGGGAGGGGACTTATCCCCGAGGCGCCCTCCGGGAGGGGACTTATCCCCGGGGCGCCCTCCGGAAAGGGGCTTTGCCCCGAGGCGCCCTCCGGAAAGGGGCTTTGCCCCGAGGCGCCCTCCGGGAGCGGGCTTTGCCCCGAGGCACCCTCCGGGAGGGGGCATTACCCCGAGGTGCCCTCCGGGAGGGGGCTTTGCCCCCGAGGCGCCCTCCGGGAGGGGGCTTTGCCCCGAGGCGCCCTCCGGGTGGGGGCTTTGCCCCGAGGCGCCCTCCGGGTGGGGGCTTTGCCCCGAGGCGCCCTCCGGAAGGGGGCTTTGCCCCGAGGCGCCCTCCGGGAGGGGGCTTTGCCCCGAGGCGAACTCCGGGAGGGGGCTTTGCCCCGAGGCGCCCTCCGGGAGGGGGCTTTGCCCCGAGGCGCCCTCCGGGGGGGGTTTGCCCAGAAGCGCCCTCCGGGAGGGGACTTTGCCCCAAGGCGCCCTCCGGGGGGGGTTTGCCCAGAGGCGCCCTCCGGGAGGGGACTTTGCCCCAAGGCGCCCTCCGGGGGGCTTTTCCCCGAGGCGCCCTCCGGGAGGGGGCTTTGCCCCGAAGCGCCCTCCGTGAGGGGGCTTTGCCCCGAGGCGCCCTCCGGGAGGGGACTTTGCCCCGAGGCGCCCTCCGGGAGGGGACTTATCCCCGAGGCGCCCTCCGGGAGGGGACTTATCCCCGGGGCGCCCTCCGGAAAGGGGCTTTGCCCCGAGGCGCCCTCCGGAAAGGGGCTTTGCCCCGAGGCGCCCTCCGGGAGGGGGCTTTGCCCCGAGGCACCCTCCGGGAGGGGGCTTTGCCCCGAGGCGCCTTCCGGGAGGGGGCTTTGCCCCGAGGCGCCCTCCGGGAGGGGGCTTTGCCCCAAGGCGCCCTCCGGGAGGGGGCTTTGCCCCGAGGCGCCCTCTGGGAGGGGGCTTTGCCCCGAGGCGTCCTCAGGGAGGGGGCTTTGCCCCGAGGCGCACTCCGGGAGGGGGCTTTGAACCGAGGCGCCCTCTGGGAGGGGACTTTGCCCCGAGGCGCCCTCCGGGAGGGGACTTTGCCCCGAGGCGCCCTCCGGAAGGGGACTTTGCCCCGAGGCGCCCTCCGGAAGGGGACTTTGCCCCGAGGCGCCCTCCGGAAGGGGACTTTGCCCCGAGGCGCCCTCCGGGAGGGGGCTATGCCCCGAGGCGCCCTCCGGGAGGGGAGCTTTCCCCGAGGCGCCCTCTGGGAGGGGACTTATCCCCGAGGCGCCCTCCGGGAGGGAACTTTGCCCCGAGGCGCCCTCCGGAAATGGGCTTTGCACCGAGGCACCATCCGGAAAGGGGCTTTGCCCCGAGGCGCCCTCCGGGAGAGGGCTTTGCCCCGAGACGCCCTCCGGGGGGGGCTTTGCCCCGAGTCGCCCTTCGGGGGGGGGCTTTGCCCCGAGGCGCCCTCCGGGGGGGGTTTGCCCAGAGGCGCCCTCCGGGAGGAGACTTTGCCCCAAGGCGCCCTCCGGGGGGGGTTTGCCCAGAGGCGCCCTCCGGGAGGGGACTTTGCCCCGAGGCGCCCTCCGGAAGGGAACTTTGCCCCGAGGCGCCCTCCGGGAGGGGGCTTTGCCCCGAAGCGCCCTCCGGGATTGGGCTTTGCCCCGAGGCGCCCTCCGGGAGGGGGCTTTGCCCCGAGGCGCCCTCCGGGAAAGGAATTTGCCCCGAGGCGCCCTCCGGGAGGGGACTTTGCCCCGAGGCGCCCTCCGGGAGGGGACTTATCCCCGAGGCGCCCTCCGGGAGGGGACTTATCCCCGTGGCGCCCTCCGGAAAGGGGCTTTGCCCCGAGGCACCCTCCGGAAAGGGGCTTTGCCCCGAGGCGCCCTCCGGGAGGGGGCTTTGCCCCGAGGCACCCTCCGGGAGGGGGCTTTGCCCCGAGGCGCCCTCCGGGAGGGGGCATTACCCCGAGGTGCCCTCCGAGAGGGGGCTTTGCCCCGTGGCGCCCTCCGGGAGGGGGCTTTGCCCCGAGGCGCCCTCCGGGTGGGGGCTTTGCCCCGAGGCGCCCTCCGGGTGGGGGCTTTGCCCCGAGGCGCCCTCCGGTAGGGGGCTTTGCCCCGAGGCGCACTCCGGGAGGGGGCTTTGCCCCGAGGCGCCCTCCGGGGGGGGGGGCTTTGCCCCAAAGGCGCCCTCCGGGGGGCTTTTCCCCGAGGCGCCCTCCGGGGGGGGCATTGCCCCGAAGCGCCCTCCGGGAGGGGGCTTTGCCCCAAGGCGCCCTCCGGGAGGGGGCTTTGCCCCGAGGCGCCCTCCGGGAGGGGAATTTGCCCCGAGGCGCCCTCCGGGAGGGGACTTTGCCCCGAGGCGCCCTCCGGGAGGGGACTTATCCCCGAGGCGCCCTCCGGGAGGGGACTTATCCCCGGGGCGCCCTCCGGAAAGGGGCTTTGCCCCGAGGCGCCCTCCGGAAAGGGGCTTTGCCCCGAGGCGCCCTCCGGGAGGGGGCTTTGCCCCGAGGCACCCTCCGGGAGGGGGCATTACCCCGAGGTGCCCTCCGGGAGGGGGCTTTGCCCCCGAGGCGCCCTCCGGGAGGGAGCTTTGCCCCGAGGCGCCCTCCGGGTGGGGGCTTTGCCCCGAGGCGCCCTCCGGGTGGGGGCTTTGCCCCGAGGCGCCCTCCGGAAGGGGGCTTTGCCCCGAGGCGCCCTCCGGGAGGGGGCTTTGCCCCGAGGCGAACTCCGGGAGGGGGCTTTGCCCCGAGGCGCCCTCCGGGAGGGGGCTTTGCCCCGAGGCGCCCTCCGGGGGGGGTTTGCCCAGAAGCGCCCTCCGGGAGGGGACTTTGCCCCAAGGCGCCCTCCGGGGGGGGTTTGCCCAGAGGCGCCCTCCGGGAGGGGACTTTGCCCCAAGGCGCCCTCCGGGGGGCTTTTCCCCGAGGCGCCCTCCGGGAGGGGGCTTTGCCCCGAGGCGCCCTCCGGTAGGGGGCTTTGCCCCGAGGCGCCCTCCGGGAGGGGACTTTGCCCCGAGGCGCCCTCCGGGAGGGGACTTATCCCCGAGGCGCCCTCCGGGAGGGGACTTATCCCCGGGGCGCCCTCCGGAAAGGGGCTTTGCCCCGAGGCGCCCTCCGGAAAGGGGCTTTGCCCCGAGGCGCCCTCCGGGAGGGGGCTTTGCCCCGAGGCACCCTCCGGGAGGGGGCTTTGCCCCGAGGCGCCTTCCGGGAGGGGGCTTTGCCCCGAGGCGCCCTCCGGGAGGGGGCTTTGCCCCAAGGCGCCCTCCGGGAGGGGGCTTTGCCCCGAGGCGCCCTCTGGGAGGGGGCTTTGCCCCGAGGCGTCCTCAGGGAGGGGGCTTTGCCCCGAGGCGCACTCCGGGAGGGGGCTTTGAACCGAGGCGCCCTCTGGGAGGGGACTTTGCCCCGAGGCGCCCTCCGGGAGGGGACTTTGCCCCGAGGCGCCCTCCGGAAGGGGACTTTGCCCCGAGGCGCCCTCCGGAAGGGGACTTTGCCCCGAGGCGCCCTCCGGAAGGGGACTTTGCCCCGAGGCGCCCTCCGGGAGGGGGCTATGCCCCGAGGCGCCCTCCGGGAGGGGAGCTTTCCCCGAGGCGCCCTCTGGGAGGGGACTTATCCCCGAGGCGCCCTCCGGGAGGGAACTTTGCCCCGAGGCGCCCTCCGGAAATGGGCTTTGCACCGAGGCACCATCCGGAAAGGGGCTTTGCCCCGAGGCGCCCTCCGGGAGAGGGCTTTGCCCCGAGACGCCCTCCGGGGGGGGCTTTGCCCCGAGTCGCCCTCCGGGGGGGGGGGGGCTTTGCCCCGAGGCGCCCTCCGGGGGGGGTTTGCCCAGAGGCGCCCTCCGGGAGGAGACTTTGCCCCAAGGCGCCCTCCGGGGGGGGTTTGCCCAGAGGCGCCCTCCGGGAGGGGACTTTGCCCCGAGGCGCCCTCCGGAAGGGAACTTTGCCCCGAGGCGCCCTCCGGGAGGGGGCTTTGCCCCGAAGCGCCCTCCGGGATTGGGCTTTGCCCCGAGGCGCCCTCCGGGAGGGGGCTTTGCCCCGAGGCGCCCTCCGGGAAAGGAATTTGCCCCGAGGCGCCCTCCGGGAGGGGACTTTGCCCCGAGGCGCCCTCCGGGAGGGGACTTATCACCGAGGCGCCCTCCGGGAGGGGACTTATCCCCGTGGCGCCCTCCGGAAAGGGGCTTTGCCCCGAGGCACCCTCCGGAAAGGGGCTTTGCCCCGAGGCGCCCTCCGGGAGGGGGCTTTGCCCCGAGGCACCCTCCGGGAGGGGGCTTTGCCCCGAGGCGCCCTCCGGGAGGGGGCATTACCCCGAGGTGCCCTCCGAGAGGGGGCTTTGCCCCGAGGCGCCCTCCGGGAGGGGGCTTTGCCCCGAGGCGCCCTCCGGGTGGGGGCTTTGCCCCGAGGCGCCCTCCGGGTGGGGGCTTTGCCCCGAGGCGCCCTCCGGTAGGGGGCTTTGCCCCGAGGCGCCCTCCGGGAGGGGGCTTTGCCCCGAGGCGAACTCCGGGAGGGGGCTTTGCCCCGAGGCGCCCTCCGGGGGGGGCTTTGCCCTGAGGCGCCCTCCGGGGGGCTTTGCCCCGAGGCGCCCTCCGGGAGAGGGCTTTGCCCCGAGGCGCCCTCCGGGAAAGGGCTTTGCCCCGAGGCGCCCTCCGGGGGGTGGCTTTGCCCCGAGGCGCCCTCCGGGGGGGGGGTTGCCCCGAGGCGCCCTCCGGGGGGGGGGTTGCCCCGAGGCGCCCTCCGGGAGGGGGCTTTCCCCCAAGGCTCCCTCCGGGAGGGGGCTTTGCCCCGAGGCGCCTTCCGGGAGTGGGCTTTGCCCCGAGGCGCCCTCAGGGAGGGGGCTTTGCCCCAAGGCGCCCTCCGAGAGGGGGCTTTGCCCCGAGGCGCCCTCTGGGAGGGGGCTTTGCCCCGAGGCGTCCTCAGGGAGGGGGCTTTGCCCCGAGGCGCACTCCGGGAGGGGGCTTTGAACCGAGGCGCCCTCTGGGAGGGGACTTTGCCCCGAGGCGCCCTCCGGGAGGGGACTTTGCCCCGAGGCGCCCTCCGGAAGGGGACTTTGCCCCCAGGCGCCCTCCGGAAGGGGACTTTGCCCCGAGGCGCCCTCCGGAAGGGGACTTTGCCCCGAGGCGCCCTCCGGGAGGGGGCTATGCCCCGAGGCGCCCTCCCGGAGGGGAGCTTTCCCCGAGGCGCCCTCTGGGAGGGGACTTATCCCCGAGGCGCCCTCCGGGAGGGAACTTTGCCACGAGGCGCCCTCCGGAAATGGGCTTTGCACCGAGGCACCATCCGGAAAGGGGCTTTGCCCCGAGGCGCCCTTCGGGAGGGGGCTTTGCCCCGAGGCGAACTCCGGGAGGGGGCTTTGCCCCGAGGCGCCCTCCGGGAGGGGGCTTTGCCCCGAGGCGCCCTCCGGGTGGGGGCTTTGCCCCGAGGCGACCTCCGGGTTGGGGGCTTTGCCCCGATGCGCCCTCCGGGTGGGGGCTTTGCCCCGAGGCGCCCTCCGGGGGGGCTTTGCCCCGAGGCGCCTTCCGGGAGGGGGCTTTGCCCCGAGGCGCCCTCCGGGAGGGGGCTTTGCCCCGAGGCGCCCTCTGGGAGGGGGCTTTGCCCCGAGGCGCCCTCTGGGAGGGGGCTTTGCCCCGAGGCGTCCTCAGGGAGGGGGCTTTGCCCCGAGGCGCACTCCAGGAGGGGGCTTTGAACCGAGGCGCCCTCTGGGAGGGGACTTTGCCCCGAGGCGCCCTCCGGGAGGGGACTTTGCCCCGAGGCGCCCTCCGGAAGGGGACTTTGCCCCGAGGCGCCCTCCGGAAGGGGACTTTGCCCCGAGGCGCCCTCCGGAAGGGGACTTTGCCCCGAGGCGCCCTCCGGGAGGGGGCTATGCCCCGAGGCGCCCTCCGGGAGGGGAGCTTTCCCCGAGGCGCCCTCTGGGAGGGGACTTATCCCCGAGGCGCCCTCCGGGAGGGAACTTTGCCCCGAGGCGCCCTCCGGGAGGGGACTTTGCCCCGAGGCGCCCTCCGGAAGGGGACTTTGCCCCGAGGCGCCCTCCGGAAGGGGACTTTGCCCCGAGGCGCCCTCCGGAAGGGGACTTTGCCCCGAGGCGCCCTCCGGGAGGGGGCTATGCCCCGAGGCGCCCTCCGGGAGGGGAGCTTTCCCCGAGGCGCCCTCTGGGAGGGGACTTATCCCCGAGGCGCCCTCCGGGAGGGAACTTTGCCCCGAGGCGCCCTCCGGAAATGGGCTTTGCACCGAGGCACCATCCGGAAAGGGGCTTTGCCCCGAGGCGCCCTCCGGGAGAGGGCTTTGCCCCGAGACGCCCTCCGGGGGGGGCTTTGCCCCGAGTCGCCCTCCGGGGGGGGCTTTGCCCCGAGGCGCCCTCCGGGGGGGGTTTGCCCAGAGGCGCCCTCCGGGAGGAGACTTTGCCCCAAGGCGCCCTCCGGGGGGGGTTTGCCCAGAGGCGCCCTCCGGGAGGGGACTTTGCCCCGAGGCGCCCTCCGGAAGGGAACTTTGCCCCGAGGCGCCCTCCGGGAGGGTGCTTTGCCCCGAAGCGCCCTCCGGGATTGGGCTTTGCCCCGAGGCGCCCTCCGGGAGGGGGCTTTGCCCCGAGGCGCCCTCCGGGAAAGGAATTTGCCCCGAGGCGCCCTCCGGGAGGGGACTTTGCCCCGAGGCGCCCTCCGGGAGGGGACTTATCCCCGAGGCGCCCTCCGGGAGGGGACTTATCCCCGTGGCGCCCTCCGGAAAGGGGCTTTGCCCCGAGGCACCCTCCGGAAAGGGGCTTTGCCCCGAGGCGCCCTCCGGGAGGGGGCTTTGCCCCGAGGCACCCTCCGGGAGGGGGCTTTGCCCCGAGGCGCCCTCCGGGAGGGGGCATTACCCCGAGGTGCCCTCCGAGAGGGGGCTTTGCCCCGAGGCGCCCTCCGGGAGGGGGCTTTGCCCCGAGGCGCCCTCCGGGTGGGGGCTTTGCCCCGAGGCGCCCTCCGGGTGGGGGCTTTGCCCCGAGGCGCCCTCCGGTAGGGGGCTTTGCCCCGAGGCGCCCTCCGGGAGGGGGCTTTGCCCCGAGGCGAACTCCGGGAGGGGGCTTTGCCCCGAGGCGCCCTCCGGGGGGGGCTTTGCCCTGAGGCGCCCTCCGGGGGGCTTTGCCCCGAGGCGCCCTCCGGGAGAGGGCTTTGCCCCGAGGCGCCCTCCGGGAAAGGGCTTTGCCCCGAGGCGCCCTCCGGGGGGTGGCTTTGCCCCGAGGCGCCCTCCGGGGGGGGGGGGGGGGGGTTGCCCCGAGGCGCCCTCCTGGGGGGGGTTGCCCCGAGGCGCCCTCCGGGAGGGGGCTTTCCCCCAAGGCTCCCTCCGGGAGGGGGCCTTGCCCCGAGGCGCCTTCCGGGAGTGGGCTTTGCCCCGAGGCGCCCTCAGGGAGGGGGCTTTGCCCCAAGGCGCCCTCCGAGAGGGGGCTTTGCCCCGAGGCGCCCTCTGGGAGGGGGCTTTGCCCCGAGGCGTCCTCAGGGAGGGGGCTTTGCCCCGAGGCGCACTCCGGGAGGGGACTTTGCCCCGAGGCGCCCTCCGGAAGGGGACTTTGCCCCGAGGCGCCCTCCGGAAGGGGACTTTGCCCCGAGGCGCCCTCCGGGAGGGGGCTATGCCCCGAGGCGCCCTCCCGGAGGGGAGCTTTCCCCGAGGCGCCCTCTGGGAGGGGACTTATCCCCGAGGCGCCCTCCGGGAGGGAACTTTGCCCCGAGGCGCCCTCCGGAAATGGGCTTTGCACCGAGGCACCATCCGGAAAGGGGCTTTGCCCCGAGGCGCCCTTCGGGAGGGGGCTTTGCCCCGAGGCGAACTCCGGGAGGGGGCTTTGCCCCGAGGCGCCCTCCGGGAGGGGGCTTTGCCCCGAGGCGCCCTCCGGGTGGGGGCTTTGCCCCGAGGCGACCTCCGGGTTGGGGGCTTTGCCCCGATGCGCCCTCCGGGTGGGGGCTTTGCCCCGAGGCGCCCTCCGGGGGGGCTTTGCCCCGAGGCGCCCTCCGGGAGGGGGCTTTGCCCCGAGGCGCCCTCCGGGAGGGGGCTTTGCCCCGAGGCGCCCTCTGGGAGGGGGCTTTGCCCCGAGGCGCCCTCTGGGAGGGGGCTTTGCCCCGAGGCGTCCTCAGGGAGGGGGCTTTGCCCCGAGGCGCACTCCAGGAGGGGGCTTTGAACCGAGGCGCCCTCTGGGAGGGGACTTTGCCCCGAGGCGCCCTCCGGGAGTGGACTTTGCCCCGAGGCGCCCTCCGGAAGGGGACTTTGCCCCGAGGCGCCCTCCGGAAGGGGACTTTGCCCCGAGGCGCCCTCCGGAAGGGGACTTTGCCCCGAGGCGCCCTCCGGGAGGGGGCTATGCCCCGAGGCGCCCTCCGGGAGGGGAGCTTTCCCCGAGGCGCCCTCTGGGAGGGGACTTATCCCCGAGGCGCCCTCCGGGAGGGAACTTTGCCCCGAGGCGCCCTCCGGGAGGGGGCTTTGCCCCAAGCGCCCTCCGGGGGGGGCTCTGCCCCGAGGCGCCCTCCGTGTGGCTTTTCCCCTGGGCGCCCTCCGGGGGGGGGCATTGTCCCGAGGCGCCCTCCGGGGGGGGGCTTTGCCCCGAGGCGCCCTCCAGGAGGGGGCTTTGCCCCGAGGCGCCCTCCGGGAAAGGGCTTTGCCCCGAGGCGCCCTCCGGGAGGGGGCTTTGCCCCGAGGCGCCCTCCGGGGGGGGGGGGCTTTGCCCCGAGGCGCCCCCCGGGGTGGGGTTTGCCCCGAGGCGCCCTCCGGGAGGGGGCTTTGCCCCGAGGCGCCCTCCGGGATGGGGCTTTGCCCCGAGGCGCCCTCCGGGAGGGGGCTTTGCCCCGAGGCGCCCTCCGGGAGGGGGCTTTGCCCCGAGGCGCCCTCCGGGAGGGGGCTTTGCCCCGAGGCGTCCTCCGGGAGGGGGCTTTGCCTCGAGACGCACTCCGGGAGGGGGCTTTGCCCCGAGGCGCCCTCTGGAAGGGGACTTTGCCCCGAGGCGCCCTCCGGAAGGGGACTTTGCCCCGAGGCGCCCTCCGGGAGGGGGCTTTGCCCCGAGGCGCCCTCTGGGAGGGGCCTTTGCCCCGAGGCGCCCTCCGGGAGAGGACTTATCCCCGAGGCGCCCTCCGGGAGGGGACTTATCCCCGGGGCGCCCTCCGGAAAGGGGCTTTGCCCCGAGGCGCCCTCCGGAAAGGGGCTTTGCCCCGAGGCGCCCTCCGGGAGGGGGCTTTGCCCCGAGGCACCCTCCGGGAGGGGGCTTTGCCCCGAGGCGCCCTCCGGGAGGGGGCATTACCCCGAGGTGCCCTCCGGGAGGGGGCTTTGCCCCGAGGCGCCCTCCGGGAGGGGGCTTTGCCCCGAGGCGCCCTCCGGGTGGGGGCTTTGCCCCGAGGCGCCTTCCGGGTGGGGGCTTTGCCCCGAGGCGCCCTCCGGTAGGGGGCTTTGCCCCGAGGCGCCCTCCGGGAGGGGGCTTTGCCCCGAGGCGAACTCCGGGAGGGGGCTTTGCCCCGAGGCGCCCTCCGGGGGGGGGGCTTTGCCCTGAGGCGCCCTCCGGGGGGCTTTGCCCCGAGGCGCCCTCCGGGAGAGGGCTTTGCCCCGAGGCGCCCTCCGGGAAAGGGCTTTGCCCCGAGGCGCCCTCCGGGGGGGGCTTTGCCCCGAGGCGCCCTCCGGGGGGGGGGGGGTTGCCCCGAGGCGCCCTCCTGGGGGGGTTGCCCCGAGGTGCCCTCCGGGAGGGGGCTTTCCCCCAAGGCTCCCTCCGGGAGGGGGCTTTGCCCCCAGGCGCCTTCCGGGAGTGGGCTTTGCCCCGAGGCGCCCTCCGGGAGGGGGCTTTGCCCCAAGGCGCCCTCCGGGAGGGGGCTTTGCCCCGAGGCGCCCTCTGGGAGGGGGCTTTGCCCCGAGGCGTCCTCAGGGAGGGGGCTTTGCCCCGAGGCGCACTCCGGGAGGGGGCTTTGAACCGAGGCGCCCTCTGGGAGGGGACTTTGCCCCGAGGCGCCCTCCGGGAGGGGACTTTGCCCCGAGGCGCCCTCCGGAAGGGGACTTTGCCCCCAGGCGCCCTCCGGAAGGGGACTTTGCCCCGAGGCGCCCTCCGGAAGGGGACTTTGCCCCGAGGCGCCCTCCGGAAGGGGGCTATGTCCCGAGGCGCCCTCCGGGAAAGGGCTTTGCCCCGAGGCGCCCTCCGGGAGGGGGCTTTGCCCCGAGGCGCCCTCCGGGGGGGGGGCTTTGCCCCGAGGCGCCCCCCGGGGTGGGGTTTGCCCCGAGGCGCCCTCCGGGAGGGGGCTTTGCCCCGAGGCGCCCTCCGGGATGGGGGTTTGCCCCGAGGCGCCCTCCGGGAGGGGCCTTTGCCCCGAGGCGCCCTCCGGGAGGGGGCTTTGCCCCGAGGCGCCCTCCGGGAGGGGGCTTTGCCCCGAGGCGTCCTCCGGGAGGGGGCTTTGATTCGAGACGCACTCCGGGAGGGGGCTTTGCCCCGAGGCGCCCTCTGGGAGGGGACTTTGCCCCGAGGCGCCCTCCGGGAGGGGACTTTGCCCCGAGGCGCCCTCCGGAAGGGGACTTTGCCCCGAGGCGCCCTCCGGGAGGGGGCTTTGCCCCGAGGCGCCCTCTGGGAGGGGCCTTTGCCCCGAGGCGCCCTCCGGGAGGGGACTTATCCCCGAGGCGCCCTCCGGGAGGGGACTTATCCCCGGGGCGCCCTCCGGAAAGGGGCTTTGCCCCGAGGCGCCCTCCGGAAAGGGGCTTTGCCCCGAGGCGCCCTCCGGGAGGGGGCTTTGCCCCGAGGCACCCTCCGGGAGGGGGCTTTGCCCCGAGGCGCCCTCCGGGAGGGGGCATTACCCCGAGGTGCCCTCCGGGAGGGGGCTTTGCCCCGAGGCGCCCTCCGGGAGGGGGCTTTGCCCCGAGGCGCCCTCCGGGTGGGGGCTTTGCCCCGAGGCGCCTTCCGGGTGGGGGCTTTGCCCCAAGGCGCCCTCCGGTAGGGGGCTTTGCCCCGAGGCACCCTCCGGAAAGGGGCTTTGCCCCGAGGCGCCCTCCGGGAGGGGGCTTTGCCCCGAGGCACCCTCCGGGAGGGGGCTTTGCCCCGAGGCGCCCTCCGGGAGGGGGCATTACCCCGAGGTGCCCTCCGAGAGGGGGCTTTGCCCCGAGGCGCCCTCCGGGAGGGGGCTTTGCCCCGAGGCGCCCTCCGGGTGGGGGCATTGCCCCGAGGCGCCCTCCGGGTGGGGGCTTTGCCCCGAGGCGCCCTCCGGTAGGGGGCTTTGCCCCGAGGCGCCCTCCGGGAGGGGGCTTTGCCCCGAGGCGAACTCCGGGAGGGGGCTTTGCCCCGAGGCGCCCTCCGGGGGGGGCTTTGCCCTGAGGCGCCCTCCGGGGGGCTTTGCCCCGAGGCGCCCTCCGGGAGAGGGCTTTGCCCCGAGGCGCCCTCCGGGAAAGGGCTTTGCCCCGAGGCGCCCTCCGGGGGGTGGCTTTGCCCCGAGGCGCCCTCCGGGGGGGGGTTGCCCCGAGGCGCCCTCCTGGGGGGGGGGGTTGCCCCGAGGCGCCCTCCGGGAGGGGGCTTTCCCCCAAGGCTCCCTCCGGGAGGGGTCTTTGCCCCGAGGCGCCTTCCGGGAGTGGGCTTTGCCCCGAGGCGCCCTCAGGGAGGGGGCTTTGCCCCAAGGCGCCCTCCGAGAGGGGGCTTTGCCCCGAGGCGCCCTCTGGGAGGGGGCTTTGCCCCGAGGCGTCCTCAGGGAGGGGGCTTTGCCCCGAGGCGCACTCCGGGAGGGGGCTTTGAACCGAGGCGCCCTCTGGGAGGGGACTTTGCCCCGAGGCGCCCTCCGGGAGGGGACTTTGCCCCGAGGCGCCCTCCGGAAGGGGACTTTGCCCCGAGGCGCCCTCCGGAAGGGGACTTTGCCCCGAGGCGCCCTCCGGAAGGGGACTTTGCCCCGAGGCGCCCTCCGGGAGGGGGCTATGCCCCGAGGCGCCCTCCCGGAGGGGAGCTTTCCCCGAGGCGCCCTCTGGGAGGGGACTTATCCCCGAGGCGCCCTCCGGGAGGGAACTTTGCCCCGAGGCGCCCTCCGGAAATGGGCTTTGCACCGAGGCACCATCCGGAAAGGGGCTTTGCCCCGAGGCGCCCTTCGGGAGGGGGCTTTGCCCCGAGGCGAACTCCGGGAGGGGGCTTTGCCCCGAGTCGCCCTCCGGGAGGGGGCTTTGCCCCGAGGCGCCCTCCGGGTGGGGGCTTTGCCCCGAGGCGACCTCCGGGTTGGGGGCTTTGCCCCGATGCGCCCTCCGGGTGGGGGCTTTGCCCCGAGGCGCCCTCCGGGGGGGCTTTGCCCCGAGGCGCCCTCCGGGAGGGGGCTTTGCCCCGAGGCGCCCTCCGGGAGGGGGCTTTGCCCCGAGGCGCCCTCTGGGAGGGGGCTTTGCCCCGAGGCGCCCTCTGGGAGGGGGCTTTGCCCCGAGGCGTCCTCAGGGAGGGGGCTTTGCCCCGAGGCGCACTCCAGGAGGGGGCTTTGAACCGAGGCGCCCTCTGGGAGGGGACTTTGCCCCGAGGCGCCCTCCGGGAGGGGACTTTGCCCCGAGGCGCCCTCCGGAAGGGGACTTTGCCCCGAGGCGCCCTCCGGAAGGGGACTTTGCCCCGAGGCGCCCTCCGGAAGGGGACTTTGCCCCGAGGCGCCCTCCGGGAGGGGGCTATGCCCCGAGGCGCCCTCCGGGAGGGGAGCTTTCCCCGAGGCGCCCTCTGGGAGGGGACTTATCCCCGAGGCGCCCTCCGGGAGGGAACTTTGCCCCGAGGCGCCCTCCGGGGGGGGCTTTGCCCCGAGGCGCCCTCCGGGAGGGGGCTTTGCCCCGAGGCGCCCTCCGGGAAAGGGCTTTGCCCCGAGGCGCCCTCCGGGAGGGGGCTTTGCCCCGAGGCGCCCTCCGGGGGGGGGGCTTTGCCCCGAGGCGCCCCCCGGGGTGGGGTTTGCCCCGAGGCGCCCTCCGGGAGGGGGCTTTGCCCCGAGGCGCCCTCCGGGATGGGGCTTTGCCCCGAGGCGCCCTCCGGGAGGGGGCTTTGCCCCGAGGCGCCCTCCGGGAGGGGGCTTTGCCCCGAGGCGCCCTCCGGGAGGGGGCTTTGCCCCGAGGCGTCCTCCGGGAGGGGGCTTTGCCTCGAGACGCACTCCGGGAGGGGGCTTTGCCCCGAGGCGCCCTCTGGAAGGGGACTTTGCCCCGAGGCGCCCTCCGGAAGGGGACTTTGCCCCGAGGCGCCCTCCGGGAGGGGGCTTTGCCCCGAGGCGCCCTCTGGGAGGGGCCTTTGCCCCGAGGCGCCCTCCGGGAGAGGACTTATCCCCGAGGCGCCCTCCGGGAGGGGACTTATCCCCGGGGCGCCCTCCGGAAAGGGGCTTTGCCCAGAGGCGCCCTCCGGAAAGGGGCTTTGCCCCGAGGCGCCCTCCGGGAGGGGGCTTTGCCCCGAGGCACCCTCCGGGAGGGGGCTTTGCCCCGAGGCGCCCTCCGGGAGGGGGCATTACCCCGAGGTGCCCTCCGGGAGGGGGCTTTGCCCCGAGGCGCCCTCCGGGAGGGGGCTTTGCCCCGAGGCGCCCTCCGGGTGGGGGCTTTGCCCCGAGGCGCCTTCCGGGTGGGGGCTTTGCCCCGAGGCGCCCTCCGGTAGGGGGCTTTGCCCCGAGGCGCCCTCCGGGAGGGGGCTTTGCCCCGAGGCGAACTCCGGGAGGGGGCTTTGCCCCGAGGCGCCCTCCGGGGGGGGGCTTTGCCCTGAGGCGCCCTCCGGGGGGCTTTGCCCCGAGGCGCCCTCCGGGAGAGGGCTTTGCCCCGAGGCGCCCTCCGGGAAAGGGCTTTGCCCCGAGGCGCCCTCCGGGGGGGGCTTTGCCCCGAGGCGCCCTCCGGGGGGGGGGGGGGGGTTGCCCCGAGGCGCCCTCCTGGGGGGGTTGCCCCGAGGTGCCCTCCGGGAGGGGGCTTTCCCCCAAGGCTCCCTCCGGGAGGGGGCTTTGCCCCCAGGCGCCTTCCGGGAGTGGGCTTTGCCCCGAGGCGCCCTCCGGGAGGGGGCTTTGCCCCAAGGCGCCCTCCGGGAGGGGGCTTTGCCCCGAGGCGCCCTCTGGGAGGGGGCTTTGCTCCGAGGCGTCCTCAGGGAGGGGGCTTTGCCCCGAGGCGCACTCCGGGAGGGGGCTTTGAACCGAGGCGCCCTCTGGGAGGGGACTTTGCCCCGAGGCGCCCTCCGGGAGGGGACTTTGCCCCGAGGCGCCCTCCGGAAGGGGACTTTGCCCCGAGGCGCCCTCCGGAAGGGGACTTTGCCCCGAGGCGCCCTCCGGAAGGGGACTTTGCCCCGAGGCGCCCTCCGGAAGGGGGCTATGTCCCGAGGCGCCCTCCGGGAAAGGGCTTTGCCCCGAGGCGCCCTCCGGGAGGGGGCTTTGCCCCGAGGCGCCCTCCGGGGGGGGGCTTTGCCCCGAGGCGCCCCCCGGGGTGGGGTTTGCCCCGAGGCGCCCTCCGGGAGGGGACTTTGCCCCGAGGCGCCCTCCGGGATGGGGCTTTGCCCCGAGGCGCCCTCCGGGAGGGGGCTTTGCCCCGAGGCGCCCTCCGGGAGGGGGCTTTGCCCCGAGGCGCCCTCCGGGAGGGGGCTTTGCCCCGAGGCGTCCTCCGGGAGGGGGCTTTGCCTCGAGACGCACTCCGGGAGGGGGCTTTGCCCCGAGGCGCCCTCTGGGAGGGGACTTTGCACCGAGGCGCCCTCCGGGAGGGGACTTTGCCCCGAGGCGCCCTCCGGAAGGGGACTTTGCCCCGAGGCGCCCTCCGGGAGGGGGCTTTGCCCCGAGGCGCCCTCTGGGAGGGGCCTTTGCCCCGAGGCGCCCTCCGGGAGGGGACTTATCCCCGAGGCGCCCTCCGGGAGGGGACTTATCCCCGGGGCGCCCTCCGGAAAGGGGCTTTGCCCCGAGGCGCCCTCCGGAAAGGGGCTTTGCCCCGAGGCGCCCTCCGGGAGGGGTCTTTGCCCCGAGTCACCCTCCGGGAGGGGGCTTTGCCCCGAGGCGCCCTCCGGGAGGGGGCATTACCCCGAGGTGCCCTCCGGGAGGGGGCTTTGCCCCGAGGCGCCCTCCGGGAGGGGGCTTTGCCCCGAGGCGCCCTCCGGGTGGGGGCTTTGCCCCGAGGCGCCTTCCGGGTGGGGGCTTTGCCCCAAGGCGCCCTCCGGTAGGGGGCTTTGCCCCGAGGCGCCCTCCGGGAGGGGGCTTTGCCCCGAGGCGAACTCCGGGAGGGGGCTTTGCCCCGAGGCGCCCTCCGGGGGGGGGCTTTGCCCTGAGGCGCCCTCCGGGGGGCTTTGCCCCGAGGCGCCCTCCGGGAGAGGGCTTTGCCCCGAGGCGCCCTCCGGGAAAGGGCTTTGCCCCGAGGCGCCCTCCGGGGGGGGCTTTGCCCCGAGGCGCCCTCCGGGGGGGGGTTGCCCCGAGGCGCCCTCCTGGGGGGGGTTGCCCCGAGGTGCCCTCCGGGAGGGGGCTTTCCCCCAAGGCTCCCTCCGGGAGGGGGCTTTGCCCCCAGGCGCCTTCCGGGAGTGGGCTTTGCCCCGAGGCGCCCTCCGGGAGGGGGCTTTGCCCCAAGGCGCCCTCCAGGAGGGGGCTTTGCCCCGAGGCGCCCTCTGGGAATGGGCTTTGCCCCGAGGCGTCCTCAGGGAGGGGGCTTTGCCCCGAGGCGCACTCCGGGAGGGGGCTTTGAACCGAGGCGCCCTCTGGGAGGGGACTTTGCCCCGAGGCGCCCTCCGGGAGGGAACTTTGCCCCGAGGCGCCCTCCGGAAGGGGACTTTGCCCCGAGGCGCCCTCCGGAAGGGGACTTTGCCCCGAGGCGCCCTTCGGAAGGGGACTTTGCCCCGAGGCGCCCTCCGGAAGGGGGCTATGCCCCGAGGCGCCCTCCGGGAGGGAAGCTTTCCCCGAGGCGCCCTCTGGGAGGGAACTTTGCCCCGAGGCGCCCTCCGGAAATGGGCTTTGCACCGAGGCACCATCCGGAAAGGGGCTTTGCCCCGAGGCGCCCTCCGGGAGAGGGCTTTGCCCCGAGACGCCCTCCGGGGGGGGGCTTTGCCCCGAGGCGCCCTCCGGGGGGGGGCTTTGCCCCGAGGCGCCCTCCGGGGGGGGTTTGCCCAGAGGCGCCCTCCGGGAGGGGACTTTGCCCCAAGGCGCCCTCCGGGGGGGGTTTGCCCAGAGGCGCCCTCCGGGAGGGGACTTTGCCCCGAGGCGCCCTCCGGAAGGGAACTTTGCCCCGAGGCGCCCTCCGGGAGGGGGCTTTGCCCCGAAGCGCCCTCCGGGATTGGGCTTTGCCCCGAGGCGCCCTCCGGGAGGGGGATTTGCCCCGAGGCGCCCTCCGGGAGGGGAATTTGCCCCGAGGCGCCCTCCGGGAGGGGACTTTGCCCCGAGGCGCCCTCCGGGAGGGGACTTATCCCCGAGGCGCCCTCCGGGAGGGGACTTATCCCCGGGGCGCCCTCCGGAAAGGGGCATTGCCCCGAGGCGCCCTCCGGAAAGGGGCTTTGCCCCGAGGCGCCCTCCGGGAGGGGGCTTTGCCCCGAGGCGCCCTCCGGGTGGGGGCTTTGCCCCTAGGCGCCCTCCGGGTGGGGGCTTTGCCCCGAGGCGCCCTCCGGGTGGGGGTTTTGCCCCCGAGGCGCCCTCTGGGTGGGGGCTTTGCCACCGAGGCGCCCTCCGGGAGGGGGCTTTTCCCCTGAGGCACCCTCCGGGAGGGGGCTTTGCCCCCGAGGCGTCCCTCTGGGAGGGGGCTTTGCCCCCGAGGCGCCCTCCGGGAGGGGGCTTTGCCCCCAGGCGCCCTCCGGGAGGGGGCTTTGCCCCCTGGCGCCCTCCGGGATGGGGCTTTGCCCCGAGGCGCCCTCCGGGAGAGGGCTTTGCCCCGAGGCGCCCTCTGGGAGGGGGCTTTGCCCCGAGGCGTCCTCCGGGTGGGGGCTTTGCCCCGAGGCGCCCTCCGGGAGGGGGCTTTGCCCCGAGGCGCCCTCCGGGTGGGGGCTTTGCCCCGAGGCGCCCTCCGGGAGGGGGCTTTGCCCCGAGGTGCCCTCCGGGTGGGGGCTTTGCCCCGAGGTGCCCTCCGGGTGGGGGCTTTGCCCCAAGGCGCCCTCCGGGTGGGAGCTTTGCCCCGAGGCGCCCTCCGGGTGGGGGCTTTGCCCCAAGGCACCCTCCGGGAGGGGGCTTTGCCCCAAGGCGCCCTCCGGGGGGGGCTTTGCCCCGAGGCGCCCTCCGGGGGGGGCTTTGCCCCGAGGCACCCTCCGGGAGGGGGCTTTGCCCCGAGGCGCCCTCCCGGAGGGGGCTTTGGCCCGAGGCT
Organism: Halocaridina rubra; assembly: GCA_037179515.1. NCBI lineage: Eukaryota > Metazoa > Arthropoda > Malacostraca > Decapoda > Atyidae > Halocaridina > Halocaridina rubra. The sequence continues at coordinate 83,059 of JAXCGZ010000010.1, forward strand.
CCCTCCGGGAGGGGGCTTTGGCCCGAGGCTCCCTCCGGGTGGGGGCTTTGCCCCGAGGCGCCCTCCGGGTGGGGGCTTTGCCCCGAGGCGCCCTCTGGGAGGGGGCTTTGCCACCGAGGCGCCCTCCGGGAGGGGGATTTTCCCCTGAGGCGCCCTCCGGGAGGGGGCTTTGCCCCCGAGGCGCTCTCCGGGAGGGGGCTTTGCCCCCGAGGCGTCCTCCGGGAGGGGGCTTTGCCCCCAGGCGCCCTCCGGGAGGGGGCTTTGCCCCGAGGCGCCCTCCGGGAGGGGGCTTTGTCCCGAGGCGCCCTCCGGGAGGGGGCTTTGCCCCGAGGCGCCCTCCGGGAGGGGGCTTTGCCCCGAGGCGCCCTCCGGGAGGGGGCTTTGCCCCGAGGCGCCCTCCGGGTGGGGGCTTTGCCCCGAGGCGCCCTCTTGGAGGGGGTTTTGCCCCGAGGCGCCCTCTGGGAGGGGGCTTTGACCCCGAGGCGCCCTCCGGGAGGGGGCTTTGCCCCCGAGGCGCCCTCCGGGAGGGGGCTTTGCCCCCGAGGCGCCCTCCGGGAGGAGGCTTTGCCCCCGAGGCGCCCTCCGGGAGGAGGCTTTGCCCCCGAGGCGCCCTCCGGAAGGAGGCTTTGCCCCCGAGGCGCCCTCCGGGAGGGGGTTTTGCCCCGAGGCGCCCTCCTGGAGGGGGTTTTGCCCTCGAGGTGCCCTCCGGGAGGGAGCTTTGCCCCCGAGGTGCCCTCCGGGAGGGGGCTTTGCCCCCGAGGTGCCCTCCGGGAGGGGGCTTTGCCCCCGAGGTGCCCTCCGGGAGAGGGCTTTGCCCCGAGGCGCCCTCCGGGTGGGGGCTTTGCCCCGAGGCGCCCTCCGGGTGGGGGCTTTGCCCAGAGGCGCCCTCCGGGTGGGGGCTTTTTCCCGAGGCGCCCTCCGGGTGGGGGCTTTGCCCCGAGGCGCCCTCCGGGAGGGGGCTTTGCCCCGAGGCACCCTCCGAGGGGGGGGGGCTTTGCCCTGATGCGCCCTCCGAGGGGGGGGGGGGCTTTGCCCCAAGGCGCCCTCCGAGGGGGGGGGGGGGGGCTTTGCCCCAAGGCGCCCTCCGAGGGGGGGGGGGGGGGCTTTGCCCCAAGGCGCCCTCCGAGGGGGGGGGGGGGGGCTTTGCCCCGAGGCGCCCTCCGGGAGGGGGCTTTGCCCCCTAGGCGCCCTCCGGGAGGGGGCTTTGCCCCCTAGGCGCCCTCCGGGAGGGGGCTTTGCCCTCAGGCGCCCTCCGGGAGGGGGCTTTGCCCCCTAGGCGCCCTCCGGGAGGGGGCTTTGCCCCCTAGGCGCCCTCCGGGAGGGGGCTTTGCCCCCTAGGCGCCCTCCGGGAGGGGGCTTTGCCCCCTAGGCGCCCTCCGGGAGGGGGCTTTGCCCCCTAGGCGCCCTCCGGGAGGGGGCTTTGCCCCCTAGGCGCCCTCCGGGAGGGGGCTTTGCCCCCTAGGCGCCCTCCGGGAGGGGGCTTTGCCCCCTAGGCGCCCTCCGGGAGGGGGCTTTGCCCCCTAGGCGCCCTCCGGGAGGGGGTTTTGCCCCCTAGGCGCCCTCCGGGAGGGGGTTTTGCCCCCTAGGCGCCCTCCGGGAGGGGGTTTTGCCCCCGAGGCGCCCTCCGGGAGGGGGCTTTGCCCCCGAGGCGCCCTCCGGGAGGGGGCTTTGCCCCCGAGGCGCCCTCCGGGAGGGGGCTTTGCCCCCGAGGCGCCCTCCGGGAGGGGGCTAGCCCCGAGGCGCCCTCCGGGAGGGGGCTAGCCCCGAGGCGCCCTCCGGGAGGGGCCTAGCCCCGAGGCGCCCTCCGGGAGGGGGCTAGCCCCGAGGCGCCCTCCGGGAGGGGGCTAGCCCCGAGGCGCCCTCCGGGAGGGGGCTAGCCCCGAGGCGCCCTCCGGGAGGGGGCTAGCCCCGAGGCGCCCTCCGGGAGGGGGCTAGCCCCGAGGCGCCCTCCGGGAGGGGGCTAGCCCCGAGGCGCCCTCCGGGAGGGGGCTAGCCCCGAGGCGCCCTCCGGGAGGGGGCTAGCCCCTAGGCGCCCTCCGGGAGGGGGCTAGCTCCCTGGCGCCCTCCGGGAGGGGGCTAGCCCCTAGGCGCCCTCCGAGAGGGGGCTAGCCCCGAGGCGCCCTCCGGGAGGGGGCTAGCCCCGAGGTGCCCTCCGGGAGGGGGCTAGCCCCGAGGTGCCCTCCGGGAGGGGGCTAGCCCCGAGGCGCCCTCTGGGAGGGGGCTAGCCCCGAGGCGCCCTCCGGGAGGGGGCTAGCCCCTAGGCGCCCTCCGGGAGGGGGCTAGCCCTGCGACGTGTGGTTCCTTTTTGGGTGGAAGCTTTGTAGGTTGGCTCCATGGTTCATTCCTACGAGTGTTCCATGATGCATCCTTAGGTTGGTTCCTTAGTTCCTTCCAAGGTGGGTTCCTTAGTGTATTCTTAGGCGGTTTCCTTGGTTTCTTCCTCTGTGTTTCCCTTGCTAAATTTACACACATCGATCAAATACTGTTTTCCCAATATCCACGTTGGAGAGCAGGTACGATATAGGTTTCTCGAAGACTAGTTTCTTGCTTTGTGAGTTCTCGTAGGCTGCTACCATTTATAGTCCGGCAGTCAAACAAAATCTAAACAATAGGATCTTTCTCGAAAAAGACGATGGTTATGAGGTTCTGCTTCCGCATCCAGAGAAGACGATAATTTCCTCCAAGAGTAAGTCTTCAGGTGGTATGTTGCTCGGTGCTCTTCCGAGGAATCTGGATATATGAAGCCGAGAAAGAATCATCGTACATTTATTGAATATTAATGACACCAGTGAGGACAGCAAACGTTACACAAGACTCGAAGATATGCGTACTATGTATTGATATCAACGATGGAGACACAGTAGAGAGAAGCATCTTCTATTGAGGTAATTAGGTCTTTCCAGAAATGATTCTCGGATATAGGATTATCGAAGACTTCGTCTTCGGATGCGAGCTGTTCAAGGCTGCAAAGCCTAGAAAAGGTTGTTGGGAAGCTACACATCAAGACGGCTCAGTAGATTTTTTTCCAATTGTAAGCCTTCATATATATATATATATATATATATATATATATATATATATATATATATATATATATATATATATATATATATATATATATATATATATATATATATATATATATATATATATATATATATATATATATATATATATATATATATAGAGAGAGAGAGAGAGAGAGAGAGAGAGAGAGAGAGAGAGAGAGAGAGAGAGAGAGGCCCAATAAATAAAACAACGAAAATATATATATAAAAAATACTTATTAATTTCGTAACCTGAACTGGTCACCTTTTCAAAGTACATTGGCAAGAGATTTTTTTTCTTTGATGTTTTCCCTTGAGGGTGAGCGAACCTTCCCTTGTAGCCCGCAGGTGGGGTAAGATTTAGTTGATGGTGGTATTCGCTCTTGCGGGCGAATGAGCTTTCCTATTTGGTGAGGAGGTGGGGTGAAATCTTGTTATTGTTGGTGGTATTCACTCTTGAGGGTGATCGGACTTTCCTATTTTGGCCCACAGGTGAGGTTGCGCAAAACTGTAAAGATAATGGAAAGCATAAGTGTTCAGTTGAGGATTATTAGTTTACATCAGTTTAAATGAATTCCTGTTTTGGAGGTGAGAGAGAGTTATTACATGGTTATCTTGGTGGAGGGTATTGACTGATGATATTTAGTAGACTGTTCATGTAGTTGTTTGTTGCTAGTCTGATTATGGAGCTAGCAACATGAACGGCATTTGGATCTTCGCTGGATGTTGCGGGGGCACCAATTTTCCGTCCAATTTCTGAAAAGGAATCACATTCGAGGATGTAGTGGAGCAGTGGATGTGGTGAGGCTACCTGGCAACAGGTGCATTCCCTGATGATATCATCCACTATTCGCCAGCTGCACTTGTACCCGAGTCTCAGACGGTACACATTGACCGCCGTGCTTCGTCGAAGGTTCTTAGGCAGGGTGATTCGCTGAGGATCAGTGGTGGCTTTGTACCACCAGGTGCAGGAGGAGCCAATGTCTGTGCACAGGTTGTGTTTAGTTATTAAGGAGTTAAGGAGTGACTTGGTGGCTTTATTTTTTAAGAGATACAACTAGTAAAACAGAAGAACACTTGAAAAGGAGACAAAAGATCCTCCCAGGGGTCCTATACATGGGATTAATAGATATCAATCTTAAATGAGCGCCGGGGTTAGTCGGTAATCCCCACAAACAGGCCGCAAAAGGAATTAAAGTCCATACTTGGCTAAATTGTATTGACAAGAGATTCTTAATAATAGTAATTAAATGTACATACATTTATATATATGTATATATATATATATATATATATATATATATATATATATATATATATATATATATATATATATATATATATATATATATATATATATATATATATATATATATAAATATATATACATATACA
>JAXCGZ010000010.1:95000-112500 GCA_037179515.1 Halocaridina rubra
CCTCCGGGAGGGGGCTTTGCCCCCAGGCGCCCTCCGGGAGGGGGCTTTGCCACGAGGCGCCCTCCGGGAGGGGGCTTTGCCCCGAGGCGCCCTCCGGGAGGGGGCTTTGCCCCGAGGCACCCTCCGGGAGGGGGCTTTGCCCCGAGGCGCCCTCCGGGAGGGGGCTTTGCCCCGAGGCACCCTCCGGGAGGGGGCTTTGCCCCGAGGCGCCCCCCGGCAGGGGGCTTTGCCCCGAGGCGCCCTCCGGGAGGGGGCTTTGCCCCGAGGCGCCCTCCGGGGGGGGATTTGCCCCGAGGCGCCCTCCGGGAAGGGGCTTTGCCCCGAGGCGCCCTCCGGGAAGGGGCTTTGCCCCGAGGCGCCCTCCGGGAAGGGGCTTTGCCCCGAGGCGCCCTCCGGGAAGGGGCTTTGCCCCGAGGCGCCCCCCGGGAAGGGGCTTTGCCCCGAGGCGCCCTCCGGGAAGGGGCTTTGGCCCGAGGCGCCCTCCGGGAGGGGGCTTTGCCCCGAGGCGCCCTCCGGGAGGGGGCTTTGCCCCGAGGCGCCCTCCGGGAGGGGCTTTGCCCCGAGGCGCCCTCCGGGAGGGGCTTTGCCCGAGGCCCCCTCCGGGAAGGGGCTTTGCCCGAGGCGCCCTCCGGGAAGGGGCTTTGCCCCGAGGCTCCCTCCGGGAGGGGGCTTTGCCCCGAGGCGCCCTCCGGGAAGGGGCTTTGCCCGAGGCGCCCTCCGGGAAGGGGCTTTGCCCCGAGGCGCCCTCCGGGAGGGGGCTTTGCCCCGAGGCGCCCTCAGGGAAGGGGCTTTGCCCCGAGGCGCCCTCCGGGGGGGCTTTGCCCCGAGGAGCCCTCCGGGAGGGTGCTTTGCCCGACCCGCCCTCCGAGAGGGGGCTTTGCCCCGAGGCGCCCTCCGGGAGGGGGTTTTGCCCCGAGGCGCCCTCCGGGAGGGGCTTTGCCCCGAGGCGCCCTCCGGGAGGGGCTTTGCCCGAGGCGCCCTCCGGGAAGGGGCTTTGCCCCGAGGCTCCCTCCGGGAGGGGGCTTTGCCCCGAGGAGCCCTCCGGGAAGGGGCTTTGCCCGAGGCGCCCTCCGGGAAGGGGCTTTGCCCCGAGGCGCCCTCCGGGAGGAGGCTTTGCCCCGAGGCGCCCTCCGGGAGGGGGCTTTGCCCCGAGGCGCCTTCCGGAAGGGGGCTTTGCCCCGAGGCGCCCTCCGGGTGGGGGCTTTGCCCCGAGGCGCCCTCCGGGTGGGGGCTTTGCCCCCGAGGCGACCTCAGGGTGGGGGCTTTGCCCCCGAGGCGCCCTCCGGGGGAGGGCTTTGCCCCGAGGCGCCCTCCGGGGGAGGGCTTTGCCCCGAGGCGCCCTCCGGGAGGGGGCTTTGCCCCGAAGCGCCCTCCGGGAGGGGGCTTTGCCCCCAGGCGCCCTCCGGGAGGGGGCTTTGCCCCCAGGCGCCCTCCGGGAGGGGGCTTTGCCCCCAGGCGCCCTCCGTGAGGGGGCTTTGCCCCCAGGCGCCCTCCGGGAAGGGGCTTTGCCCCGAGGCACCCTCCGGGAGGGGGCTTTGCCCCGAGGCGCCCTCCGGGAGGGGGCTTTGCCCCGAGGCGCCCTCCGGGAGGGGGCTTTGCCCCGAGGCACCCTCCGGGAGGGGGCTTTGCCCCGAGGCGCCCTCCGGGAGGGGGCTTTGCCCCGAGGCGCTCTCCGGGGGGGGCTTTGCCCCGAAGCGCCCCCCGGGGGGGCTTTGCCCCGAGGCGCCCTCCGGTCGGGCTTTGCCCCGAGGCGCCCTCCGGGAAGGGGCTTTGCCCCGAGGTGCCCTCCGGGAGGGGGCTTTGCCCCGAGGCGCCCTCCGGGAGGGGGCTTTGCCCCGAGGCGCCCTCCGGGAGGGGGCTTTGCCCCGAGGCGCCCTCCGGGAGGAGGCTTTGCCCCGAGGCGCCCTCCGGGAGGGGGCTTTGCCCCGATGTGCCCTCCGTGAGGGGGCTTTGCCCCGAGGCGCCCTCCGGGAGGGGGCTTTGCCCGAGGCGCCCTCCGGGAGCGGGCTTTGCCCCGAGGCGCCCTCCGAGGGTGGCTTTGCCCCCGAGGCGCCCTCCGGGAGGGGGCTTTGCCCCCGAATCGCCCTCCGGGAGGGGGCTTTGCCCCGAGGCGCCCTCCGGGAGGGGGCTTTGCCCCGAGGCGCCCTCCGGGGGGGTGGGGCTTTGCCCCAAGGCGCCTTCCGAGAGGGGGGCTTTGCCCCGAGTCACCCTCCGGGTGGGGCTTTGCCCCGAGGCGCCCTACGAGGGGGGGCTTTGCCCCGAGGCGCCCTCCGGGTGGGGGCTTTGCCCCGAGGCGCCCTCCGGGAGGGGGCTTTGCCCCGAGGCGCCCTCCGGGAGGGGGCTTTGCCCCCGAGGTGCCCTCCGGGAGGTGGCTTTGCCCGAGGCGCCCTCCGGGAGGGGGCTTTGCCCCGAAGCGCCCTCCGGGAGGGGGCTTTGCCCCGAAGCGCCCTCCGGGTGGGGGCTTTGCCCCGAGGCGCCCTCCGGGTGGGGGCTTTGCCCCAAGGTGCCCTCCGGGTGGGGGCTTTGCCCCGAGGCACCCTCCGGGAGGGGGCTTTACCCCGAGGCGCCCTCCGGGAGGGGGCTTTGCCCCGAGGCGCCCAACGGGAGGGGGCTTTGCCCCGAGGCGCCCTCCGGGGGGGCTTTGCCCCGAGGCGCCCTCCGGGGGGGCTTTGCCCCGAGGCGCCCTCCGGTCGGGCTTTGCCCCGAGGAGCCCTCCGGGAAGGGGCTTTGCCCGAGGCGCCCTCCGGGAGGGGGCTTTGCCCCGAGGCGCCCCCCGGGAAGGGGCTTTGCCCTGAGGCGATCTCCGGGAGGGGGCTTTGCCCCGAGGCGCCCTCCGGGAGGGGGCTTTGGCCCGAGGCTCCCTCCTGGTGGGGGCTTTGCCCCGAGGCGCCCTCCGGGAGGGGGCTTTGCCCCGAGGCGCCCTCCGGTATGGGGCTTTGCCCCGAGGCGCCCTCCGGGAAGGGCTTTGCCCCGAGGCGCCCTCCGGGGGGGCTTTGCCACGAGGCGCCCTCCGGGAAGGGGTTTTGCCCCGAGGCGCCCTCCGGGAGGGGGCTTTGCCCCGAGGCGCCCTCCGGGAGGGGGCTTTGGCCCGAGGCGCCCTCCGGGAGGGGGATTTGCCCCGAGGCGCCCTCCGGGTGGGGGCTTTGCCCCGAGGTGCCCTCCGGGTGGGGGCTTTGCCCCGATGCGCCCTCCGGGAGGGGGCTTTGCCCCGAGGCACCCTCCGGGTGGGGGCTTTGCCCCGAGGCGCCCTCCGGGAGGGTGCTTTGCCCGACCCGCCCTCCGAGAGGGGGCTTTGCCCCGAGGCGCCCTCCGGGAGGGGGTTTTGCCCCGAGGCGCCCTCCGGGTGGGGGCTTTGCCCCGAGGTGCCCTCCGGGTGGGGGCTTTGCCCCGATGCGCCCTCCGGGAGGGGGCTTTGCCCCGAGGCGCCCTCCGGGTGGGGGCTTTGCCCCGAGGCGCCCTCCGGGAGGGGGCTTTACTCCGAGGCGCCCTCCGGGAGGGGGCTTTGCCCCCAGGCGCCCTCCGGGAGGGGGCTTTGCCCCGAGGCGCTCTCCGGGGGGGGGCTTTGCCCCGAGGCGCCCTCCGGGGGGGCTTTGCCCCGAGGCGCCCTCCGGTCGGGCTTTGCCCCGAGGCGCCCTCCGGGAAGGGGCTTTGCCCCGAGGCGCCCTCCGGGAGGGGGCTTTGCCCCGAGGCGCCCTCCGGGTGGGGGCTTTGACCCAAGGCGCCCTCCGGGAGGGGGCTTTGCCCCGAGGCGCCCTCCGGGAGGGGGCTTTGCCCCGAGGCGCCCTCCGGGAGGGGGCTTTGCCCCGAGGCACCCTCCGGGAGGAGGCTTTGCCCCGAGTCGCCCTCCGGGAGGGGGCTTTGCCCCGAGGTGCCCTCCGGGAGGGGGCTTTGCCCCGAGGCGCCCTCCGGGAGGGGGCTTTGCCCCGAGGCGCCCTCCGGGAGGGGGCTTTGCCCCGAGGCGCCCTCCGAGGGGGGCTTTGCCCCCGAGGCGCCCTCTGGGAGGAGGCTTTGCCCCCGAATCGCCCTCCGGGAGGGGGCTTTGCCCCGAGGCGCCCTCCGGGAGGGGGCTTTGCCCCGAGGCGCCCTCCGGGGGGGTGGGGCTTTGCCCCAAGGCGCCCTCCGAGAGGGGGGCTTTGCCCCGAGTCACCCTCCGGGGGGGGGGCTTTGCCCCGAGGCGCCCTCCGGGGGGGGCTTTGCCCCGAGGCGCCCTCTGGGGGGGGCTTTGCCCCGAGGCGCCCTCCGGGGGGGGCTTTGCCCCGAGGCGCCCTCCGGGAGGGGGCTTTGCCCCGAGGCGCCCTCCGGGAGGTTGCTTTGCCCCGAGGCGCCCTCCGGGAGGGGGCTTTGCCCCGAGGCGCCCTCCGGGAGGGGGCTTTGCCCCCGAGGCGCCCTCCGGGAGGAGGCTTTGCCCCCGAGGCGCCCTCCGGGAGGGGGCTTTGCCCCCAGGCGCCCTCCGGGAGGGGGCTTTGCCCCGAGGCGCCCTCCGGGAGGGGGCTTTGCCCCGAGGCGCCCTCCGGGAGGGGGCTTTGCCCCGAGGCACCCTCCGGGAGGGGGCTTTGCCCCGAGGCGCCCTCCGGGAGGGGGCTTTGCCCCGAGGCACCCTCCGGGAGGGGGCTTTGCCCCGAGGCGCCCTCCGGGAGGGGGCTTTGCACCGAGGCGCCCTCTGGGAGGGGGCTTTGCCCCGAGGCGCCCACCGGTGGGGGATTTGCCCCGAGGCGCCCTCCGGGAAGGGGCTTTGCCCCGAGGCGCCCTCCGGGAAGGGGCTTTGCCCCGAGGCGCCCTCCGGGAAGGGGCTTTGCCCCGAGGCGCCCTCCGGGAAGGGGCTTTGCCCCGAGGCGCCCCCCGGGAAGGGGCTTTGCCCCGAGGCGCCCTCCGGGAAGGGGCTTTGGCCCGAGGCGCCCTCCGGGAGGAGGCTTTGCCCTGAGGCGCCCTCCGGGATTGGGCTTTGCCCCGAGGCGCCCTCCGGGAGGGGCTTTGCCCCGAGGCGCCCTCCGGGAGGGGCTTTGCCCGAGGCCCCCTCCGGGAAGGGGCTTTGCCCGAGGCGCCCTCCGGGAAGGGGCTTTGCCCCGAGGCGCCCTCCGGGAGGGGGCTTTGCCCCGAGGCGCCCTCCGGGAAGGGGCTTTGCCCGAGGCGCCCTCCGGGAAGGGGCTTTGCCCCGAGGCGCCCTCCGGGAGGGGGCTTTGCCCCGAGGCGCCCTCCGGGAGGGGGCTTTGCCCCGAGGCGCCCTCCGGGAGGGGGCTTTGCCCCGAGGCGCCCTCCGGGAGTGGGCTTTGCCCCCGAGGCGCCCTCCGGGAGGGGGCTTTGCCCCCGAGGAGCCCTCCGGGAGGGGGCTTTGCCCCGAGGCGCCCTCCGAGTGGGGGCTTTGCCCCGAGGCGCCCTCCGGGTGGGGGCTTTGCCCCAAGGTGCCCTCCGGGTGGGGGCTTTGCCCCGAGGCACCCTCCGGGAGGGGGCTTTACCCCGAGGCGCCCTCCGGGAGGGGGCTTTGCCCCGAGGCGCCCAACGGGAGGGGGCTTTGCCCCGAGGCGCCCTCCGGGGGGGCTTTGCCCCGAGGCGCCCTCCGGTCGGGCTTTGCCCCGAGGAGCCCTCCGGGAAGGGGCTTTGCCCTGAGGCGCCCTCCGGGATGGGGCTTTGCCCCGAGGCGCCCCCCGGGAAGGGGCTTTGCCCTGAGGCAATCTCCGGGAGGGGGCTTTGCCCCGAGGCGCCCTCCGGGAGGGGGCTTTGGCCCGAGGCTCCCTCCTGGTGGGGGCTTTGCCCCGAGGCGCCCTCCGGGTGGGGGCTTTGCCCCGAGGCGCCCTCCGGTATGGGGCTTTGCCCCGAGGCGCCCTCCGGGAAGGGCTTTGCCCCGAGGCGCCCTCCGGGGGGGGCTTTGCCCCGAGGCGCCCTCCGGGAAGGGGTTTTGCCCCGAGGCGCCCTCCGGGAGGGGGCTTTGCCCCGAGGCGCCCTCCGGGAGGGGGCTTTGGCCCGAGGCTCCCCCCGGGTGGGGGCTTTGCCCCGAGGCGCCCTCCGGGTGGGGGCTTTGCCCCGAGGCGCCCTCCGGGTGGGGGCTTTGCCCCGAGGCGCCCTCCGGGAGGGGGCTTTGCCCCCGAGGCGCCCTCCGGGAGGGGGCTTTGCCCCCGAGGCGCCCTCCGGGAGGGGGCTTTGCCCCCAGGTGCCCTCTAGGAGGGGGCTTTGCCCCGAGGCGCCCTCCGGGAGGGGGCTTTGCCCCGAGGCGCCCTCCGGTCGGGCTTTGCCCCGAGGCGCCCTCCGGGAAGGGGCTTTGCCCCGAGGCGCCCTCCGGGAGGGGGCTTTGGCCCGAGGGGCCCTCCGGGTGGGGGCTTTGACCCAAGGCGCCCTCCGGGAGGGGGCTTTGCCCCGAGGCGCCCTCCGGGAGGGGGCTTTGCCCCGAGGCGCCCTCCGGGAGGGGGCTTTGCCCCGAGGCGCCCTCCGGGAGGGGGCTTTGACCCGAGGTGCCCTCCGGGAGGGGGCTTTGCCCCGAGGCGCCCTCCGGGAGGGGGCTTTGCCCCGAGGCGCCCTCCGGGAGGGGGCTTTGCCCCGAGGCGCCCTCCGAGGGGGGGCTTTGCCCCAGAGGCGCCCTCCGGGAGGGGGCTTTGCCCCCGAATCGCCCTCCGGGAGGGGGCTTTGCCCCGAGGCGCCCTCCGGAATGGGCTTTGCCCCGAGGCGCCCTCCGGGGGGGTGGGGCTTTGCCCCAAGGCGCCCTCCGGGGGGGGGCTTTGCCCCGAGTCACCCTCCGGGGGGGGGGGGGGGGGGCTTTGCCCCGAGGCGCCCTCCGGGGGGGGCTTTGCCCCGAGGCGCCCTCTGGGGGGGGGGCTTTGCCCCGAGGCGCCCTCCGGGGGGGGGGGGGGGGGGGGGGCTTTGCCCCGAGGCGCCCTCCGGGAGGCCGCTTTGCCCCGAGGCGCCCTCCGGGAGGGGGCTTTGCCCCGAGGCGCCCTCCGGGAGGTGGCTTTGCCCCGAGGCGCCCTCCGGGAGGGGGCTTTGCCCCCGAGGCGCCCTCCGGGAGGGGGCTTTGTCCCCGAGGCGCCCTCCGGGAGGGGGCATTGCCCCCAGGCGCCCTCCGGGAGGGAGCTTTGCCCCGAGGCGCCCTCCGGGAGGGGGCTTTGCCCCGAGGCGCCCTCCGGGAGGGGGCTTTGCCAGGAGGCACCCTCCGGGAGGGGGCTTTGCCCCGAGGTGCCCTCCGGGAGGGGGCTTTGCCCCGAGGCACCCTCCGGGAGGGGGCTTTGCCCCGAGGCGCCCTCCGGGAGGGGGCTTTGCCCCGAGGCGCCCTCCGGGAGGGGGCTTTGCCCCGAGGCGCCCTCCGGGAAGGGGCTTTGCCCCGAGGCGCCCTCCGGGAAGGGGCTTTGCCCCGAGGCGCCCTCCGGGAAGGGGCTTTGCCCCGAGGCGCCCTCCGGGAAGGGGCTTTGCCCCGAGGCGCCCCCCGGGAAGGGGCTTTACCCTGAGGCGCCCTCCGGGGGAGGGCTTTGCCCCGAGGCGCCCTCCGGGAGGGGGCTTTGCCCCGAGGCGCCCTCCGGGAGGGGGCTTTGCCCCCAGGCGCCCTCCGGGAGGGGGCTTTGCCCCCAGGCGCCCTCCGGGAGGGGGCTTTGCCCCCAGGCGCCCTCCGGGAGGGGGCTTTGCCCCCAGGCGCCCTCCGGGAAGGGGCTTTGCCCCGAGGCACCCTACGGGAGGGGGCTTTGCCCCGAGGCGCCCTCCGGGAGGGGGCTTTGCCCCGAGGCACCCTCCGGGAGGGGGCTTTGCCCCGAGGCACCCTCCGGGAGGGGGCTTTGCCCCGAGGCGCCCTCCGGGAGGGGGCTTTGCCCGAGGCGCCCTCCGGGAGGGGGCTTTGCCCCGAGGCGCCCTCCGAGGGGGGCTTTGCCCCCGAGGCGCCCTCCGGGAGGGGGCTTTGCCCCCGAATCGCCCTCCGGGAGGGGGCTTTGCCCCGAGGCGCCCTCCGGGAGGGGGCTTTACCCCGAGGCGCCCTCCGGGGGGGTGGGGCTTTGCCCCAAGGCGCCTTCCGAGAGGGGGGCTTTGCCCCGAGTCACCCTCCGGGGGGGGCTTTGCCCCGAGGCGCCCTACGAGGGGGGGCTTTGCCCCGAGGCGCCCTCCGGGGGGGGCTTTGCCCCGAGGCGCCCTCCGGGGGGGGCTTTGCCCCGAGGCGCCCTCCGGGAGGGGGCTTTGCCCCGAGGCGCCCTCCGGGAGGTTGCTTTGCCCCGAGGCGCCCTCCGGGAGGGGGCTTTGCCCCGAGGCGCCCTCCGGGAGGGGGCTTTGCCCCCGAGGCGCCCTCCGGGAGGGGGCTTTGCCCCCGAGGCGCCCTCCGGGAGGGGGCTTTGCCCCGAGGCGCCCTCCGGTCTGGCTTTGCCCCGAGGCGCCCTCCGGGAAGGGGCTTTGCCCCGAGGCGCCCTCCGGGAGGGGGCTTTGCCCCGAGGCGCCCTCCGGGTGGGGGCTTTGACCCAAGGCGCCCTCCGGTAGGGGGCTTTGCCCCGAGGCGCCCTCCGGGAGGGGGCTTTGCCCCGAGGCGCCCTCCGGGAGGGGGCTTTGCCCCGAGGCGCCCTCCGGGAGGAGGCTTTGCCCCGAGGCGCCCTCCGGGAGGGGGCTTTGCCCCGATGTGCCCTCCGTGAGGAGGCTTTGCCCCGAGGCGCCCTCCGGGAGGGGGCTTTGCCCGAGGCGCCCTCCGGGAGGGGGCTTTGCCCCGAGGCGCCCTCCGAGGGGGGCTTTGCCCCCGAGGCGCCCTCCGGGAGGGGGCTTTGCCCCCGAATCGCCCTCCGGGAGGGGGCTTTGCCCCGAGGCGCCCTCCGGGAGGGGGCTTTGCCCCGAGGCGCCCTCCGGGGGGGTGGGGCTTTGCCCCAAGGCGCCTTCCGAGAGGGGGGCTTTGCCCCGAGTCACCCTCCGGGGGGGGCTTTGCCCCGAGGCGCCCTACGAGGGGGGGCTTTGCCCCGAGGCGCCCTCCGGGGGGGGCTTTGCCCCGAGGCGCCCTCCGGGGGGGGCTTTGCCCCGAGGCGCCCTCCGGGAGGGGGCTTTGCCCCGAGGCGCCCTCCGGGAGGTTGCTTTGCCCCGAGGCGCCCTCCGGGAGGGGGCTTTGCCCCGAGGCGCCCTCCGGGAGGGGGCTTTGCCCCCGAGGCGCCCTCCGGAAGGGGGCTTTGCCCCCGAGGCGCCCTCCGGGAGGGGGCTTTGCCCCCAGGCGCCCTCCGGGAGGGGGCTTTGCCACGAGGCGCCCTCCGGGAGGGGGCTTTGCCCCGAGGCGCCCTCCGGGAGGGGGCTTTGCCCCGAGGCACCCTCCGGGAGGGGGCTTTGCCCCGAGGCGCCCTCCGGGAGGGGGCTTTGCCCCGAGGCACCCTCCGGGAGGGGGCTTTGCCCCGAGGCGCCCCCCGGCAGGGGGCTTTGCCCCGAGGCGCCCTCCGGGAGGGGGCTTTGCCCCGAGGCGCCCTCCGGGGGGGGATTTGCCCCGAGGCGCCCTCCGGGAAGGGGCTTTGCCCCGAGGCGCCCTCCGGGAAGGGGCTTTGCCCCGAGGCGCCCTCCGGGAAGGGGCTTTGCCCCGAGGCGCCCTCCGGGAAGGGGCTTTGCCCGAGGCGCCCTCCGGGAAGGGGCTTTGCCCCGAGGCGCCCTCCGGGAGGGGGCTTTGCCCCGAGGCGCCCTCCGGGAAGGGGCTTTGCCCGAGGCGCCCTCCGGGAAGGGGCTTTGCCCCGAGGCGCCCTCCGGGAGGGGGCTTTGCCCCGAGGCGCCCTCAGGGAAGGGGCTTTGCCCCGAGGCGCCCTCCGGGGGGGCTTTGCCCCGAGGAGCCCTCCGGGAGGGTGCTTTGCCCGACCCGCCCTCCGAGAGGGGGCTTTGCCCCGAGGCGCCCTCCGGGAGGGGGTTTTGCCCCGAGGCGCCCTCCGGGTGGGGGCTTTGCCCCGAGGTGCCCTCCTGGTGGGGGCTTTGCCCCGATGCGCCCTCCGGGAGGGGGCTTTGCCCCGAGGCGCCCTCCGGGTGGGGGCTTTGCCCCGAGGCGCCCTCCGGGAGGGGGCTTTACTCCGAGGCGCCCTCCGGGAGGGGGCTTTGCCCCCAGGCGCCCTCCGGGAGGGGGCTTTGCCCCGAGGCGCCCTCCGGGAGGGGGCTTTGCCCCGAGGCGCCCTCCGGGAGGGGGCTTTGCCAGGAAGCACCCTCCGGGAGGGGGCTTTGCCCCGAGGTGCCCTCCGGGAGGGGGCTTTGCCCCGAGGCACCCTCCGGGAGGGGGCTTTGCCCCGAGGCGCCCTCCGGGAGGGGGCTTTGCCCCGAGGCGCCCTCCGGGAGGGGGCTTTGCCCCGAGGCGCCCTCCGGGAAGGGGCTTTGCCCCGAGGCGCCCTCCGGGAAGGGGCTTTGCCCCGAGGCGCCCTCCGGGAAGGGGCTTTGCCCCGAGGCGCCCTCCGGGAAGGGGCTTTGCCCCGAGGCGCCCTCCGGGAAGGGGCTTTGCCCCGAGGCGCCCTCCGGGAAGAGGCTTTGCCCCGAGGCGCCCTCCGGGAAGGGGCTTTGCCCCGAGGCGCCCCCCGGGAAGGGGCTTTGCCCCGAGGCGCCCTCCGGGAAGGGGCTTTGACCCGAGGCGCCCTCCGGGAGGGGGCTTTGCCCCGAGGCGCCCTCCGGGAGGGGGCTTTGCCCCGAGGCGCCCTCCGGGAGGGGCTTTGCCCCGAGGCGCCCTCCGGGAGGGGCTTTGCCCGAGGCGCCCTCCGGGAAGGGGCTTTGCCCGAGGCGCCCTCCGGGAAGGGGCTTTGCCCCGAGGCTCCCTCCGGGAGGGGGCTTTGCCCCGAGGAGCCCTCCGGGAAGGGGCTTTGCCCGAGGCGCCCTCCGGGAAGGGGCTTTGCCCCGAGGCGCCCTCCGGGAGGAGGCTTTGCCCCGAGGCGCCCTCCGGGAGGGGGCTTTGCCCCGAGGCGCCTTCCGGAAGGGGGCTTTGCCCCGAGGCGCCCTCCGGGTGGGGGCTTTGCCCCGAGGCGCCCTCCGGGTGGGGGCTTTGCCCCCGAGGCGACCTCAGGGTGGGGGCTTTGCCCCCGAGGCGCCCTCCGGGGGAGGGCTTTGCCCCGAGGCGCCCTCCGGGGGAGGGCTTTGCCCCGAGGCGCCCTCCGGGAGGGGGCTTTGCCCCGAAGCGCCCTCCGGGAGGGGGCTTTGCCCCCAGGCGCCCTCCGGGAGGGGGCTTTGCCCCCAGGCGCCCTCCGGGAGGGGGCTTTGCCCCCAGGCGCCCTCCGTGAGGGGGCTTTGCCCCCAGGCGCCCTCCGGGAAGGGGCTTTGCCCCGAGGCACCCTCCGGGAGGGGGCTTTGCCCCGAGGCGCCCTCCGGGAGGGGGCTTTGCCCCGAGGCGCCCTCCGGGAGGGGGCTTTGCCCCGAGGCACCCTCCGGGAGGGGGCTTTGCCCCGAGGCGCCCTCCGGGAGGGGGCTTTGCCCCGAGGCGCTCTCCGGGGGGGGCTTTGCCCCGAGGCGCCCCCCGGGGGGGCTTTGCCCCGAGGCGCCCTCCGGTCGGGCTTTGCCCCGAGGCGCCCTCCGGGAAGGGGCTTTGCCCCGAGGTGCCCTCCGGGAGGGGGCTTTGCCCCGAGGCGCCCTCCGGGAGGGGGCTTTGCCCCGAGGCGCCCTCCGGGAGGGGGCTTTGCCCCGAGGCGCCCTCCGGGAGGAGGCTTTGCCCCGAGGCGCCCTCCGGGAGGGGGCTTTGCCCCGATGTGCCCTCCGTGAGGGGGCTTTGCCCCGAGGCGCCCTCCGGGAGGGGGCTTTGCCCGAGGCGCCCTCCGGGAGCGGGCTTTCACCCGAGGCGCCCTCCGAGGGTGGCTTTGCCCCCGAGGCGCCCTCCGGGAGGGGGCTTTGCCCCCGAATCGCCCTCCGGGAGGGGGCTTTGCCCCGAGGCGCCCTCCGGGAGGGGGCTTTGCCCCGAGGCGCCCTCCGGGGGGGTGGGGCTTTGCCCCAAGGCGCCTTCCGAGAGGGGGGCTTTGCCCCGAGTCACCCTCCGGGTGGGGCTTTGCCCCGAGGCGCCCTACGAGGGGGGGCTTTGCCCCGAGGCGCCCTCCGGGGGGGGCTTTGCCCCGAGGCGCCCTCCGGGGGGGCTTTGCCCCGAGGCGCCCTCCGGGAGGGGGCTTTGCCCCGAGGCGCCCTCCGGGAGGGGGCTTTGCCCCCGAGGCGCCCTCCGGGAGGGGGCTTTGCCCCCGAGGCGCCCTCCGGGAGGGGGCTTTGCCCCGAGGCGCCCTCCGGGAGGGGGCTTTGCCCCGAGGCGCCCTCCGGGAGGGGGCTTTGCCCCGAGGCGCCCTCCGGGAAGGGGCTTTGCCCCGAGGCGCCCCCCGGGAAGGGGCTTTGCCCCGAGGCGCCCTCCGGGAAGGGGCTTTGGCCCGAGGCGCCCTCCGGGAGGGGGCTTTGCCCCGAGGCGCCCTCCGGGAGGGGGCTTTGCCCCGAGGCGCCCTCCGGGAGGGGCTTTGCCCCGAGGCGCCCTCCGGGAGGGGGCTTTGCCCCGAGGCGCCCTCCGGGTGGGGGCTTTGCCCCGAGGCGCCCTCCGGGAGGGGGCTTTACTCCGAGGCGCCCTCCGGGAGGGGGCTTTGCCCCGAGGCGCCCTCCGGGAGGGGGCTTTGCCCCGAGGCGCTCTCCGGGGGGGGCTTTGCCCCGAGGCGCCCTCCGGGGGGGCTTTGCCCCGAGGCGCCCTCCGGTCGGGCTTTGCCCCGAGGCGCCCTCCGGGAAGGGTCTTTGCACCGAGGCGCCCTCCGGGAGGGGGCTTTGCTCCGAGGCGCCCTCCGGGTGGGGGCTTTGACCTAAGGCGCCCTCCGGGAGGGGGCTTTGCCCCGAGGCGCCCTCCGGGAGGGGGCTTTGCCCCGAGGCGCCCTCCGGGAGGGGGCTTTGCCCCGAGGCGCCCTCCGGGAGGAGGCTTTGCCCCGAGGCGCCCTCCGGGAGGGGGCTTTGCCCCGAGGTGCCCTCCGGGAGGGGGCTTTGCCCCGAGGCGCCCTCCGGGAGGGGGCTTTGCCCCGAGGCGCCCTCCGGGAGGGGGCTTTGCCCCGAGGCGCCCTCCGAGGGGGGCTTTGCCCCCGAGGCGCCCTCTGGGAGGGGGCTTTGCCCACGAATCGCCCTCCGGGAGGGGGCTTTGCCCCGAGGCGCCCTCCGGGAGGGGGCTTTGCCCCGAGGCGCCCTCCGGGGGGGTGGGGCTTTGCCCTAAGGCGCCCTCCGAGAGGGGGGCTTTGCCCCGAGTCACCCTCCGGGGGGGGGGGGGGGCTTTGCCCCGAGGCGCCCTCCGGGGGGGGCTTTGCCCCGAGGCGCCCTCCGGGAGGGGGCTTTGCCCCGAGGCGCCCTCCGGGAGGTTGCTTTGCCCCGAGGCGCCCTCCGGGAGGGGGCTTTGCCCAGAGGCGCCCTCCGGGAGGGGGCTTTGCCCCCGAGGCGCCCTCCGGGAGGGGGCTTTGCCCCCAGGCGCCCTCCGGGAGGGGGCTTTGCCCCGAGGCGCCCTCCGGGAGGGGGCTTTGCCCCGAGGCGCCCTCCGGGAGGGGGCTTTGCCCCGAGGCACCCTCCGGGAGGGGGCTTTGCCCCGAGGCGCCCTCCGGGAGGGGGCTTTGCCCCGAGGCACCCTCCGGGAGGGGGCTTTGCCCCGAGGCGCCCTCCGGGAGGGGGCTTTGCCCCGAGGCGCCCTCCGGGAGGGGGCTTTGCCCCGAGGCGCCCTCCGGGGGGGGATTTGCCCCGAGGCGCCCTCCGGGAAGGGGCTTTGCCCCGAGGCGCCCTCCGGGAAGGGGCTTTGCCCCTAGGCGCCCTCCGGGAAGGGGCTTTGCCCCGAGGCGCCCTCCGGGAAGGGGCTTTGCCCCGAGGCGCCCCCCGGGAAGGGGCTTTGCCCCGAGGCGCCCTCCGGGAAGGGGCTTTGGCCCGAGGCGCCCTCCGGGAGGGGGCTTTGCCCCGAGGCGCCCTCCGGGAGGGGGCTTTGCCCCGAGGCGCCCTCCGGGAGGGGCTTTGCCCCGAGGCGCCCTCCGGGAGGGGCTTTGCCCGAGGCCCCCTCCGGGAAGGGGCTTTGCCCGAGGCGCCCTCCGGGAAGGGGCTTTGCCCCGAGGCGCCCTCCGGGAGGGGGCTTTGCCTCGAGGCGCCCTCCGGGAAGGGGCTTTGCCCGAGGCGCCCTCCGGGAAGGGGCTTTGCCCCGAGGCGCCCTCCGGGAGGGGGCTTTGCCCCGAGGCGCCCTCCGTGAGGGGGCTTTGCCCCGAGGCGCCCTCCGGGAGGGTGCTTTGCCCGACCCGCCCTCCGAGAGGGGGCTTTGCCCCGAGGCGCCCTCCGGGTGGGGGCTTTGCCCCGAGGCGCCCTCCGGTATGGGGCTTTGCCCCGAGGCGCCCTCCGGGAAGGGCTTTGCCCCGAGGCGCCCTCCGGGGGGGGCTTTGCCCCGAGGCGCCCTCCGGGAAGGGGTTTTGCCCCGAGGCGCCCTCCGGGAGGGGGCTTTGCCCCGAGGCGCCCTCCGGGAGGGGGCTTTGGCCCGAGGCTCCCCCCGGGTGGGGGCTTTGCCCCGAGGCGCCCTCCGGGTGGGGGCTTTGCCCCGAGGCGCCCTCCGGGAGGGGGCTTTGCCCCGAGGCGCCCTCCGGGAGGGGGCTTTGCCCCCGAGGCGCCCTCCGGGAGGGGGCTTTGCCCCCGAGGCGCCCTCCGGGAGGGGGCTTTGCCCCCAGGCGCCCTCTAGGAGGGGGCTTTGCCCCGAGGCGCCCTCCGGGAGGGGGCTTTGCCCCGAGGCGCCCTCCGGTCGGGCATTGCCCCGAGGCGCCCTCCGGGAAGGGGCTTTGCCCCGAGGCGCCCTCCGGGAGGGGGCTTTGCCCCGAGGGTCCCTCCGGGTGGGGGCTTTGACCCAAGGCGCCCTCCGGGAGGGGGCTTTGCCCCGAGGCGCCCTCCGGGAGGGGGCTTTGCCCCGAGGCGCCCTCCGGGAGGCGGCTTTGCCCCGAGGCGCCCTCCGGGAGGGGGTTTTGCCCCGAGGCGCCCTCCGGGAGGGGGCTTTGCCCCGAGGTGCCCTCCGGGAGGGGGCTTTGCCCCGAGGCGCCCTCCGGAAGGGGGCTTTGCCCCGAGGCGCCCTCCGGGAGGGGGCTTTGCCCCGAGGCGCCCTCCGAGGGGGGGCTTTGCCCCAGAGGCGCCCTCCGGGAGGGGGCTTTGCCCCCGAATCGCCCTCCGGGAGGGGGCTTTGCCCCGAGGCGCCCTCCGGAATGGGCTTTGCCCCGAGGCGCCCTCCGGGGGGGTGGGGCTTTGCCCCAAGGCGCCCTCCGGGGGGGGGGGCTTTGCCCCGAGTCACCCTGGGGGGGGGGGGGCTTTGCCCCGAGGCGCCCCCGGGGGGGGGCTTTGCCCCGAGGCGCCCTCCGGGGGGGGGCTTTGCCCCGAGGCGCCCTCCGGGGGGGGGCTTTACCCCGAGGCGCCCTCCGGGAGGGGGCTTTGCCCCGAGGCGCCCTCCGGGAGGGGGCTTTGCCCCCGAGGCGCCCTCCGGGAGGTGGCTTTGCCCCGAGGCGCCCTCCGGGAGGGGGCTTTGCCCCCGAGGCGCCCTCCGGGAGGGGGCTTTGCCCCCGAGGCGCCCTCCGGGAGGGGGCTTTGACCCCAGGCGCCCTCCGGGAGGGGGCTTTGCCCCGAGGCGCCCTCCGGGAGGGGGCTTTGCCCCGAGGCGCCCTCCGGGAGGGGGCTTTGCCCTGAGGCACCCTCCGGGAGGGGGCTTTGCCCCGAGGTGCCCTCCGGGAGGGGGCTTTGCCCCGAGGCACCCTCCGGGAGGGGGCTTTGCCCCGAGGCGCCCTCCGGGAGGGGGCTTTGCCCCGAGTTGCCCTCCGGGAGGGGGCTTTGCCCCGAGGCGCCCTCCGGGAAGGGGCTTTGCCCCGAGGCGCCCTCCGGGAAGGGGCTTTGACCCGAGGCGCCCTCCGGGAAGGGGCTTTGCCCCGAGGCGCCCCCCGGGAAGGGGCTTTGCCTTGAGGCGCCCTCCGGGAAGGGGCTTTGACCCGAGGCGCCCTCCGGGAGGGGGCTTTGCCCCGAGGCGCCCTCCGGGAGGGGGCTTTTCCCCGAGGCGCCCTCCGGGAGGGGCTTTGCCCCGAGGCGCCCTCCGGGAGGAGGCTTTGCCCCGAGGCGCCCTCCGGGAGGGGGCTTTGCCCCCAGGCGCCCTCCGGGAGGGGGCTTTGCTCCGAGGCGCCCTCCAAGAGGGGGCTTTGCCCCGAGGCGCCCTCCGGGAAGGGGCTTTGCCCCGAGGCGCCCTCCGGGAAGGGGCTTTGCCCCGAGGCGCCCTCCGGGAAGGGGCTTTGCCCCGAGGCGCCCTCCGGGAGGGGGCTTTGCCCCGAGGCGCCCTCCGGGAGGGGGCTTTGCCCCCGAGGCGCCCTCCGGGAGGGGGCTTTGCCCCTAGGCGCCCTCCGGGAGGGGGCTTTGCCCCCAGGCGCCCTCCGGGAGGGGGCTTTGCCCCGAGGCGCCCTCCGGGAGGGGGCTTTGCCCCGAGGCGCCCTCCGGGAGGGGGCTTTGCCCCCAAGCGCCCTCCGGGAGGGGGCTTTGCCCTCAAGCGCCCTCCGGGTGGGGGCTTTGCCCCGAGGCGCCCTCCGGGTGGGGGCTTTGCCCCCAGGCGCCCTCCGTGAGGGGGCTTTGCCCCCGAGGCGCCCTCCCGGAGGGGGCTTTGCCCCCGAGGCGCCCTCCGGGAGGGGGCTTTGCCCCCGAGGCGCCCTCCGGGAGGGGGCTTTGCCCCCGAGGCGCCCTCCGGGAGTGGGCTTTGCCCCCGAGGCGCCCTCCGGGAGGGGGCTTTGCCCCCGAGGCGCCCTCCGGGAGGGGGCTTTGCCCCGAGGCGCCCTCCGGGAGGGGGCTTTGCCCCGAGGCGCCCTCCGGGAGGGGGCTTTGCCCCGAGGCGCCCTCCGGGAGGGGGCTTTGCCCCCGAGGCGCCCTCCGGGAGGGGGCTTTGCCCCCGAGGCGCCCTCCGGGAGGGGGTTTGCCCCCGAGGCGCCCTCCGGGAGGGGGCTTTGCCCCCTTGGCGCCCTCCGGGAGGGGGCTTTGCCCCCTTGGCGCCCTCCAAGAGGGGGCTTTGCCCCCGAGGCGCCCTCCGGGAGGGGGCTTTGCCCCCGAGGCGCCCTCCGGGAGGGGGCTTTGCCCCCGAGGCGCCCTCCGGGAGGGGGCTTTGCCCCCGAGGCACCCTCCGGGAGTGGGCTTTGCCCCCGAGGCGCCCTCCTGGAGGGGGCTTTGCCCCCGAGGCGCCCTCCGGGAGGGGGCTTTGCCCCGAGGCGCCCTCCGGGTGGGGACTTTGCCCCGAGGCGCCCTCCGGGTGGGGGCTTTGCCCCAAGGTGCCCTCCGGGTGGGGGCTTTGCCCCGAGGCACCCTCCGGGAGGGGGCTTTACCCCGAGGCGCCCTCCGGGAGGGGGCTTTGCCCCGAGGCGCCCAACAGGAGGGGGCTTTGCCCCGAGGCGCCTTCCGGGGGGGGCTTTGCCCCGAGGCGCCCTCCGGGGGGGCTTTGCCCCGAGGCGCCCCCCTTGAAGGGGCTTTGCCCTGAGGCGATCTCCGGGAGGGGGCTTTGCCCCGAGGCGCCCTCCGGGAGGGGGCTTTGGCCCGAGGCTCCCTCCTGGTGGGGGCTTTGCCCCGAGGCGCCCTCCGGGTGGGGGCTTTGCCCCGAGGCGCCCTC
>JAXCGZ010000010.1:120000-125000 GCA_037179515.1 Halocaridina rubra
AGGAACCAGAATAGGCTAGAAGGTAATGAGGAAAGTCATATAGGTACTATTGAAGTCATAAACTCAGTTGTTAACATGGCACGGGAGAGAAAATGTAGGATTTTGATTATGGGAGATTTTAATAATAAAGAAATAGATTGGATAAATCTTGACCCACACAGTGGTGAGGACTCATTCGGGGCAATATTCCTAGATTGCGTACAAGGGAATTTCCTACACCAACATGTAATGGAACCAACGAGGGCCAGGGGTGGGGATGAGCCATCACTACTTGATCTAGTATTCACAGATAATGTGTTGGATATTGAAAAAATTGAGTATAAACCACCAATTGGAAAGAGTGACCACTGTGTGTTGTTGATGGAGTATATCATTGAAGATATTCTTCCTGAGAGTAGAGGCACTGAGGACATGAGGAGGAACTATCCGAAAGGAAATTACATCAAAATGAATGAGCTTTTTGCAGTTATTGACTGGAGAACCTTATTATACAACAAATCTGTACAAGAAATGTATGACATCTTTTGTGAGAAATATGGGAAGATTGCTGCATACCTGTCTCCAAAGTAGGTGTAATTCACGCCAGAGAGAAATGGTTCGATAATGAGTGTAATAGAGCTAAGGAGTGGAGAGACAAATGCTAGAAAAGGCATAGGAGGAGAAAAAACATAAATGCCTGGCAAACCTACAAAAGAGCAAGAAATGACTACCTAAGTAAAAGGAGAGAGGCAGAGAGAGACTATGAGAGGGACATCACCAGGAAGGTTAAAGAAAATCCCAAGCTTTTCCAAAGCTTTATCAGAGGAAAACTGAAGGTAAAAGAACAGGTTTTAAGGCTAAAGAGAGCGGATGGAAGCATCACTGAGACGGATGAAGAGATCTGCAAAGAATTGAACAAGGAGTTTCAGTCAGTATTTACAGTAGAAAATACCCCACCCCCTCAGATTGCAGAGATAGAAGCTCAAGGGCTGGTATTAGAGAACATCAACCTTACAGCCACTGAGGTATGCAAAGCGCTGATGGATTTAGATGTTCATAAAGCTACAGGTCCTAATGACATATCCCCTCTTGTACTTTAAATATGCGCACACTCAATATCAGTGGCACTAATTATCATATTTAAAAAGTCACTGGAGTTAGGGGAGATTCCAAGATGCTGGAAACAAGCAAATGCCATACATATCTTCAAAAAGGGAAGGAGGGATACGGCTCTGAACTATAGACCAGTTTCCTTGACCAGCATAGTTTGCAAAGTTATGGAGAAACTAATAAAGAAACATATCTCTCTTCACTTGGAATACTTCAACTTTTTGTCAGTGAGGCAACATGGCTTCAGAGAAGGTAGATCAACAGTAACAAACTTATTGGAATTTTATGATGAGGTAAGCCGAATCTTACAGGAAAGAGAGGGCTGGGCAGATTGCATATTCCTAGACTTCCAGAAAGCGTTTGACACTGTTCCCCATGGGAGACTTATTAGGAAGCTGCAAGCAATGGCTAGAATAGGTGGAAATGTCTTGGTATGGAAAAAACTTTCTTAGAAGGAAGGGAACAGAGAGCTAAAGTAAGACACT
Organism: Halocaridina rubra; assembly: GCA_037179515.1. Classification (NCBI taxonomy): domain Eukaryota; kingdom Metazoa; phylum Arthropoda; class Malacostraca; order Decapoda; family Atyidae; genus Halocaridina; species Halocaridina rubra. Next base: position 121,575 of record JAXCGZ010000010.1, read on the forward strand.
CAGTGTCTGAGTGGAGAAGAGTTAGTAGTGGAGTTCCACAGGGTTCAGTTTTAGGGCCACTTTTGGTCCTTGTATATGTAAATGACCTACCAGAGTCTGTAAATTAATTCATGAATATGTTTGCAGATGATGCAAAGATTGTGAAGAAAGTAAAAAACGAGAACAATGGTAGAGAACTTCAGGAGGATCTAAATAGTCTGCATGAGTGGTCAGAAAAGTGGCTAATGAAATTCAGTACTTCAAAATGTAAGGTAATGAGAATGGGTACAAGTGCAAGAAGGCTCAAGCTTGAATACTCAGTGGCTGGAGTACAACTTCAAGAGACAGAAAATGAGAGAGATCTAGGAGTAAACATACTGGCAGATTTGTCTCCAGAAATACATATAAATAGCATAGTAAGGGCAGCATATGCATTCTTATCAAATGACAGGGTAGCCTTCAGGCACATGGACAAGGAAATGTTCAGAAATATTTATGTAACCTATGTGAGGCCAAAACTCGAATATGCAGCCCCCTTTTGGAATCCACACTTGAAAAAGCACATAGCTAAGCTTGAAAAAGTTCAAAGACATGCCACGAAACTGGTGCCAGAAATACGCAATCTCAGTTATGATGAGAGGCTGAGTGAATTAGACTTACCATCACTCGAAGCTAGAAAATTGAGGGGGATATGGTGACAGTCTTTAAATTCCTTCATGGTTTTGATAAAGTGGATAGGGTTCGATATTTTGATATGGCAGGCTCTAGAACTAGAGGTCATAGTTTGAAGCTTCGTAAGAAAACTTCTTTGCAGGATGTAAGGAAATACTTTCTCAGTGTAAGAGTAGTTGATAATTGGAATTGGCTAAGCGAGGAGGTAGTTAATGCTATCTCAATCCATAGTTTTAAGGACAGGTATGATAAGTATCACTAAGTCTAAAATGGAACCGATCAGGAGACGGGAAGATACGAGCTTTGGGCTCTTTCCCGTAAACACAATTAGGTAATCACAATTAGGTAATCACACACACACACACGTGATACCTAAGTAAATGGAGAGAGGCAGGGAGAGACTATGAGAGGGACATCACCAGGAAGGCTAAAGAAAATCCCAAGCTTTTCCACAGCTTTATCAGAGGAAAACTGAAGGTAAAAGAACAGGTTTTATGGCTAAAGAGAGCGGATGGAAGCATCACTGAGACGGATGAAGAGATCTGCAAAGAACTGAACAAGGAGTTTCAGTCAGTATTTACAGTAGAAAATACCCCACCCCCTCAGATTGCAGTGATAGATGCTCAAGGGCTGGTATTAGAGAACATCAACCTTACAGCCACTGAGGTATGCAAAGCACTGATGGATTTAGATGTTCATAAAGCTACAGGTCCTGATGACATATCCTCCTCATGTGCTTAAAAAATGCGCAAACACAATATCAGTGGCACTAAGTATCATATTTAAGGAGTCACTGGAGTCGGGGGAGATTCCAAGATGCTGGAAACAAGCAAATGTGATACCTATCTTCAAAAAGGGAAGGAGGGATACGGCTCTGAACTATAGACCAGTTTCCTTGACCAGCATAGTTTGCAAAGTTATGGAGAAACTACTAAGGAAACATATCTCTCTTCACTTGGAATCCTTCAACTTTTTGTCAGTGAGGCAACATGGCTTCAGAGAAGGTAGATCAACAGTAACAAACTTATTAGAATTTTATGATGAGGTAAGCCGAATCTTACAGGAAAGAGAGGGCTGGGCAGATTGCATATTCCTAGACTTCCAGAAAGCATTTGACACTGTTCCACATGGGAGACTTATTAGGAAGCTGCAATCAATGGCTAGAATAGGTGGAAATGTTTTGGAATGGATAAAAACTTACTTAGAAGGAAAAGAACAGAGGGTTAGAGTAAGACACTCAGTGTCTGAATGGAGAAGAGTTAGTAGTGGAGTTCCACAGGGTTCAGTTTTAGGGCCACTTTTGTTCCTTGTATATGTAAATGACCTACCAGAGTCTGTAAATTCATTCATGAATATGTTTGCAGATGATGTAAGGATTGTGAAGAAAGTAAAAAACGAGAACAATGGTAGAGAACTTCAGGAGGATCTAAATAATCTGCATGAGTGGTCAGAAAAGTGGCTAATAAAATTCAATACTTCAAAATGTAAGGTAATGAGAATGGGTACAAGTGCAAGAAGGCCCAAGCTTGACTACTCGGTGGCTGGAGTACAACTTCAAGAGACAGAAAATGAGAGAGATCTAGGAGTAAACATACTGGCAGATTTGTCTCCAGAAATACATATAAATGGCATAGTAAGGGCAGCATATGCATTCTTATCAAATGTAAGGGTAGCCTTCAGGCACATGGACAAGGAAATGTTCAGAAATATTTATGTAACCTATGTGAGGCCAAAACTCGAATATGCAGCCCCCTTTTGGAATCCGCACTTGAAAAAGCACATAGCTAAGCTTGAAAAAGTTCAAAGACATGCCACGAAACTGGTGCCAGAAATACTCAATCTCAGTTATGATGAGAGACTTACCATCACTCGAAGCTAGAAGAGTGAGGGGGGATATGGTGACAGTCTTTAAATTCCTTCATGGTTATGATAGAGTGGATAGGGATCGATATTTTGATATGGCTGGCTCTAGAACTAGAGGTCATAGTTTGAAGCTTCGTAAGAAAACTTCTTTGCAGGATGTAAGGAAATACTTTTTCATTGTAAGAGTAGTTGATAATTGGAATTCGCTAAGCGAGGAGGTAGTTAATGCTACCTCAATCCATAGTTTTAAGGACAGGTATGATAAGTATCACTCAGTAGAAAATGGAACCGATCAGGAGACGGGAAGATACGAGCTTTGGGCTCTTTCCAGTAAACACAATTAGGTAAATACAATTAGGTAAATATATACACACATATGCACACATATATACATACATATACACAACATACACATACTTATATATGCATATATACATGTATATACATACATACATACATATACACATGCATGCACAAATACACAAATACATACACAAACATATGCATGCATACATTCACATCCATACACATAAACATATACATATATACACAAACGTACAAATACATATATGCAAATGAATATATACAGTATATATATATATATATATATATATATATATATATATATATATATATATATATATATATATATATATATATATATATATATATATATATATATATATATATATATATATATATATATATATATATATATATATATATATATATATATATATATATATATATATATATATATATATATATATATATATATATATATATATATATATATATATATATATATATATATATATATATATATATATATATATATATATATATATATATATATATATATATATATATATATATATATATATATATATATATATATATATATATATGAAG
>JAXCGZ010000010.1:127500-130000 GCA_037179515.1 Halocaridina rubra
AATAATAATAATAATAATAATTAATAATAATAATAATAATAATAATAATAATAATAATAATAATAATAATAATAATAATAATAAATAATAATAATAATGATAATAATAATATTAATAATAATATAATAATAATAATAATAATAATAATAATAATAATAATAATAATAATAATAATAATAATAATAATAATAATAATAATAATAATAATAATAATAATAATAATAGTAAGTGAGTTAGATTCAAGACTTCAAAAAGTGAGCATTAAGCAAAGTTTCGAAAACTTTAGTGATAGAAGAGGTAAGGGCAATAGGTCGGTAGTTTGGAGGAATAGAGCAGTCACCCTTCTTAGGAACAGGTTGCACTAGAGCATGCTTCCAAGATGAAGCATAGATACTGGTTGAGAGAATGAGGTGGAAGAGATGGCAAAGCATGGGAGCCAGTTCATCTGCAAACTCCTTGAGGATCCTTGCAGGGGTACCATTGGGACCTGATGCCTTGTTTGTCTTAAGAGAGCAAAGAACTTTTTAACTTTGCCTGAGGAAAAGATAAGGAAGGGTTTAGGGTTAGAGAGGGGTAAAGATTGAAGGATAGGTGCGCTGGAATTGTTTACGTAAGAGTTGGCAGAAAAATGAGAGCAAAAGAGAGTAGCTTTGTTAGTGGGAAAGCAAGCTATAGATCCACCAGAACGAATGAGAGGGGGAAAGCTTGAGTTACAGAAGTTTTTGGAGAGGTTTTTGGCTAAGGACCAGAAACAGTTTTCAGTGTGAGAGGAGTTAAGGTCATCAAGTTTCCTTCTTATATAGGAAACCTTGGACTGTTGAATCTGAACAGTACAACGATTCCTATCTACTATAAAAGGTGAGCGAGATAAATCAGAAGGAGAGGCTTGGTACAATAGTTGTGCCTGCTCCCTGGCCTGAATAGCCAAGGAGCAGGTACATTCAAACCAAGCATTAGAGGGAGAGAAAGTTTTCATTGAGGAGGGGATGTATGCCTCCATTCCCGAGGTTATGATCTCAGCAACTTTAAAGGTTACCTTATCAGGGTTGCGGGACCAAAAGCAGTAGTAATCCCATGGGAAGTCAAAGAAGAAGTTACGGAAATCTTCATGCTGGGAATACTCAAAGTGCCGAAGGCAGCGCTGAGTAGGAGGGAGTGGTGAAGGGGAGTGACACTGGAAGAGATTGAGATTACAGAGTGGTCAGATTTACCATGAGGGGACAGTACAAAAGAAGAGTAGTTTGAAAGCTTAGAAGTAAGAAATAGGTCAAGAGTGTTGTCTGCATGTTCGTGTCCATCGGGAACATGAGTGGGATGCTTGATAATTTCCTCCAAATCGTGAGTAATAGAGAAATCAAGGGCCTCACTCCCCACCACATCAGTGTGAGAAGAATTGAGCCACTCACTGTGTTGTACATTGAAGTCTCCAATATAAAGAACTTCGGCATGTGTGTGAGAAAATAGCAAGAACTCATAGAAAGAGGACAGATGTAGACGAGTAGCACAAGAAGGTTGTGAAGAGAAGGCAGAGGAAAAGTGAAGGTAAGAATCATCGGCAAAAGGCATGAATTAGAGAGGAAGATAGAGACTGGAGAGATTGTTGATGAAGACAATACCACTGGAAACTGGAAATGAACCGGCTGTTGCACAATCAAAAACAAAAAATATAAAATAGCATCATCGCAGGTCTCACAACTGTCTTATGCACTTTACCCCTCAACTTAATCCCTATTCTCCTGTCGCACAGCACCCCAGACACTTTCTTCCAGTCCTTCCATCCCGCTTGTATTCTGTGGGTTGCGGGACCAAAAGCAGTAGTAATCCCATGGGAAGTCAAAGAGGAAGTTACGGAAATCTTCATGCTGGGAATACTCAAAGTGCCGAAGGCGGCGCTGAGTAGGAGGGAGTGGTGAAGGGGAGTGACACTGGAAGAGATTGAGATTACAGAGTGGTCAGATTTACCATGAGGGGACAGTACAAAAGAAGAGTAGTTTGAAAGCTTAGAAGTAAGAAATAGGTCAAAGAACAGTGAAAAAGGGTAATGCCATAGACAGGAAGCTTGACAAACAGAGCCTTGTACCACTCTCTGTCAAAAGCCTTAGCGATATCAAGGCGACAACAAAGGATTACCCATAATTTTTCACAAAGGACAGGAGGTCACCAGTTAATCATGCCTTGCAGGAACAGTATTGATGATAAGAAATAAACAAGTTATATTCAAGATGTTTAAAGAAGTATGAATTGAGCAAAGTTTTCAGGGATTGCAGAGGATGTAGAAGTTGATCGATATTTGGAAGATATAAAATAATCACCCTTCTCAGCAATAGGCTGAACTAAAGCATTTCTTCCAAGATGAAGGATAAATATTGCTTGAGAGAATGAGGAGAAAAGATAACAAAGCATGACAGCCAGTTCATCTGCAAACTCCTTAAGGAACCTTGCAGGGATAACGTCGAGTCCGGATGCTTTGATCATCTTTAGTGAGCGAAGAACCTTGCGG
>JAXCGZ010000010.1:137500-140000 GCA_037179515.1 Halocaridina rubra
GAAATATTACGCTGCTTACTAAGGAGCTCATTCCATCTTAATAGATCACTAAATTAAACTCAGCAGCCCACTTCAATAAACAAACTTAGTCAGTCAGCAACCCAGTTCTTTGACAGCCAACATAGAGTCAGGACATTAACTGATTATACTTGGTCTGTTTTCTGCTTATTAATCAATTTTCATATAACTACATATTCTAAGAGCAAGCAGGCTCCTGCATCTCCCAAAAACTGTTAGAGCCCAGGCTTCATTGTCCTTCATACTGTCTCTTGTGTCTTCCTATGCAAGTTCAAGCTGCCTTTCCAAAGACACCAACATGATGGAGATGGGCCCTTCCCTGCCTCGCTTCTCCTCTCCATGGCAACCTGCACTGCCTTCCCACACCATCAATTTCGCTGCCAGCTCGCCCTGCAAAAGAAGGTCCAACAAACTCATACAGGCATCCATGCCCTTCAGGCTGGCTAATTCACTTTCCATTGCCAGTTAGAGCAGCATTTCCACACACCAGTGAGATGAAGAAGAATGCCCTTATCTCCAATGCTGTCCCCCAACTAGTTGTACATACAGCCATCTCCTGGACCCAACAGTCTACTAAGGCATGCACCCCCGCTGACTCAAAGGTCCCAGCAGAGTCTCCCTGCCTGTCAAGATGGCTCTTGTGCTCTTCAAGGCCAGTTAAAATTGCTTCTCCAGACTCCGAGATGGAGATGGATATGCTTGTCTCCAAGGCCAACCCCCTACCACACGCCCATACGGCCTACTGTAAAACTCGACCTAACGAAGGACTTGGCATTGTCTCCCTTCCCGTCAGGCTGCCACCAGTGTCTTCCCGACTTCTTTTGGAGCTTCTTTTTGGACACCCTTGTGTTCAAAGCTGATCTCCTACTACGTGTGAAGAATGCCTCCTGCTGGTTCTGTGGGCCTTCGCCTTTACTTCCTCGGCTAGCAACTGCAGCAACACCAGATTCTGCTTCAGTAATGACATCACCAGAGCCAATTCCTCGTTGACATAAAAATGTCCCACTCTTACACTCTATGGGTGCAGGCGATTTGGATGTGGGAACACATTTTCTCACAAACCACAGCCTACTCTTGGACATCGCCAACAAAAGCTGGTTAACACTGAAGTAATTTACAGCTATGTACAGACACATGGCTAATGTTCAGGTATCCCAGCTCATCAACAAAGTGTAAACCAGCATAAGCAAATTCTTACTAAACTACCAAACTTTTACCCTAAGACATGTCATCCTTAACCCACCCAGATCTCCCACGAATTATATGCCCATATTGTGTAAGTCATATTCTGTAATTCATAGTTTGTATTTTTCATTTAGATTTCTATGTTTTATGCTGTATATATCTAATGTCATCGCAGTTGTTTTTTTTCTCCCTCTTTTCCCAAGAGGGAAGGTTTCTGTACCATCACCCTTCCGGGTTCCACCAGGAATCATTTTGATCGTATATTTATGAACTTAAAAATACCTCTCAGGCTGCTTCCTGACCTCGTCTTCATAAACATAATCTTATCTTTGTAATAACTTCCCAGAGTGCACTAAGCACTGCTATGTAGTCGGCAGCTACTGAATGGAAATTTATCATTCTGACTAATAAATTAAGTCTTCAATAAGTCTTCAACAAGTCTTCACTGAAGTCCTCAAACTCTAATCTCTTAGTTTTACCCCATCCTCAAGTTGCCTCCTCTTCACTTTACTCCGTCCTGCTTCTGCCTCAATGTTCTACTCCATCCTGACGCTGCCTAGCATAATCCCATGGGATACATCTGAAGTGAGAGCTATAATGCTCATTGCTGCTGCTCATGTAGAGGCCTGGTAGGCTTAGTTACCCTGTCAGTCATGAAACTCTTAGACAGCTTTTCTCCATTCCTATCAACATGAAGTCAGTCCATGAAGAGTCTCACTGTGCGTGTCTTGAACAAGAGTTGCTTCCCATTGGTTTTCTAGGCCTATCATGTCAGAGGAATCTTTTATGCTAATTAGTACCTTCCTGACACAGCTTCCAGAAGGTCACATATTTGCTGATACCAATCCAACCAAAGTGTCCGATTGCAACAAGCTACCACATCTCTATAAGGTTACACAGGCTCTTTCGCTGGTGCGATATCATCCCAAGCGTCTTGGTGGGAGAGCTTTGGGGAGGAGAGAGGGGACTGGCAATACCTTCCTCTGTATTTTCTTTTCCCTAAGAGTCAGAATATTTGGCCTTGACTTAGCCTTTCCCCTTGTAAGGGAAAAAATTGCTCATGTACATATATATATATATATATATATATATATATATATATATATATATATATATATATATATATATATATATATATATATATATATATATATATATATATATATATATATATTATATATATATATATATATATATATATATATATATATATAATATATATATATATATATATATATATATATATATATATATATATATATATATATATATATATATATATATATATATATATATA
>JAXCGZ010000010.1:145000-177500 GCA_037179515.1 Halocaridina rubra
ATTATTATTATTATTATTATTATTATTATTATTATTATTATTATTATTATTATTATTATTATTATTATTATTATTATTATTAGAATTATCTGATGTAATTGTAAAGACTTTTAGGGTAAAACAACCCTAGAGAGCATGAACTAGTTATATATATGATGCCCTTTTACACTATTCACTAGGTAAATTTTTCTAAGATATGTTTTTTTATAAGGGGGTTAGTGAAGGCCATGTCATTTTACTCTTCTGCAATTCCTTTTTAAATATTTGAGACTGAAAATAGTCACACGCGCGCGCACACACACAGACGTGTATTCGCCAATTAGTAGGGATATGGGTATTGTAAACTATTTTTTTATACCCCCACAGTTCTGCATGAGTTTAGGAAAGGTCTGGAAATCATTTATTATCGGAGTAATTTTTGCTAAGAGAACTAAGAAATCCCGTATTTGTGCAGAAACATCCGGTGAGATCCTTATTTTGCAGAAATTTCCGCACCGTCATTTTCTTGCAGATCGGGTTTGATCGCCAGAGGCAAAGCCTCTGGTTCCTCGTACACGAGTTTATCTACTTACTTATTCGGGCAGCCTCTCATGACGTCATCGTTGTGACGTCATTGATTTTTCTCTGCGTGTTTTCCCACATGACTCTTATATTTTTTTTTACAGTAGATAATTGTTATTGATATTTGTCCTATCGATAATGTCGGTGATGTTATATCAATATTAGATATATAAACTCCCGATTTGATAAAGATAAAGTTTTCCATAGCCTATTCATACGTTTACATGTCGTACGTATCATCTAATAGATGACGCAATATTAGTATATGCTGAAATTCGGTGTTATTTAATAACTATGCACGTGTATCATATACTTTAGAGTGAATAAATGATTTAAATTAAATTCATCAAACAGGTTGTTCATAAAAATAAAAAAATAATAAAAAAAAACTCATGGTGAGGTGTGATTCATATGCGCATGCGCTCCTTTGCTTATCCCCCCCACTCCGCCCCCCGAAACACGTCTGGCACATAAATACGAGAAGGATTTCGTCATCGGATTCAGTATAGCGAGTGCCTACGTTCATTGTCGTATTATCGTTGCCAGTGAGAGCACCTTTGAGCGATAGCAAAGTCAACACGCGACCTAGAGTGGAGAGTTGCAAAAGTGAAGTTGGATTTGTATAGCCTTTTAGCGCTTTGGGATACATTACTACTGTAGCTGCTTCTGGTAGTTCAACTTTTGTTTTAAAGTGAGTCGTTTTTGTCCAAGCACGACGGCGGCCTATCAAGACTATTCGGGTGAGTGGGGTGACACCATCGGCGAACTGGACGACACTAGATACGGAGCGGGCGTCTCGCCATGCCCACAGAGCAATATGGAATCTCCACAATTGTACGATAGTGCAGATTACAAAAAGGCAAGTGCTGCAGGTGCGGTAGGAGGAGGACCTGTCAAAGTTAAAGGAGGCACCCTCCTGTATCCGGGCGATGACTACAGCGATTTGGCCGAATTAAGTGCTCCTGAAATATCCCTCGACCTTCATGGCCTCATCGACGACTCCCAGTTTAATGACGGTCTTATTCAGGATATCCAAGGATTGACCGTAGACAAAAGCAGCAATGTACCTCGAGGTCTGGGAGTAAATAACATGTACAACAACCCATTAGCCTATCTACCCCAGCCCGTTCATGGAGCCGCCCAGTTCGACCGTCATTATGGAGAACGATCATCCTCTCATCACCATAACGTGAACCGTCCCAGTATCAAAGAGGAACCGCAGGAAGCCCTTCATGATGTGGTACCTCACGAATACAGTGCCTGTGCACGTGCAGGTAGCATGAGCGGTGGGTATGGTACCTCAGCAGCTGCTTATGCAGGTGTGGTGCCCCCTTATGCTGCTATGACCCCAACCACAGTGCCAGGGGTAGATTCACTCTGTAAATCACCTCTCAGATCACCTAGCTCGGGAAAGATTATGCCCGGATGCAAGAAAAATGTTGATAAAAGTAGCGATGAATATAAAAGACGTCGAGAGAGAAATAATATCGCCGTCAGAAAAAGCAGAGAAAAAGCAAAAATGCGCTCACGGGAAACTGAGGAGCGAGTCAAAGTAAGTAGTCAAATTAAAACTCGTTTCAGCCATTGTGTTTTATAGTTTGTGTGTATGGTTGATATATTGCCAAAAAAGAGACTTCCTTTAAAAAAAAAATACATTTGAATTATGTACTCGTTTGCTGGTGTAGTATAAGGAAAGAAGTGTATGAGACGAAATGGTGTGTCGAAAGTCGAACTCTTTAATGTAAACAAAGTTTCTGCTCATACATAGACTCGTATAGGATTTGATATACTTTAAACTCTTTTGTAATTACCTTCTTGTTTATTGAGAAATGAACCTAATGATGACACACACGCACACACACACACACACACACACACACACACACACACACACACACACACACACACACACACACACACACACACACACACACTATATATATATATATATATATATATATATATATATATATATATATATATATATATATATATATATATATATATATATATATTGTAAACTACTAGTTTCATCAGAGAGAGAGAGAGAGAGAGTGAGTTCTTGGAACATCTCTCGAATTACGTAGATGTGTGTGTGTGTATGTTTGTGTGTGTTCGTTGCGAAGTTGCTCGAGAGATGTGGCTATGAGAGGAGGAGTTAGGGAGTTGCTTAGTGTCGCTGCTCCAACAACCTGTTACATGCGATAGAGAATTCTTCCTATTTCTATTGGTATAAATTATATTTTATAATTATTGACTTTGTTTCTGATTTTTTTTTATTTTCATTGTAAGAATATAATTTGGTCGTGGGTGTGTGTGTGTGTGTGTGTGTATGTTTTTTGTTTATTTTTTTTTACCAAAATACGTTCATGGAGATGAGTCTTATACTCGTAATTCCGTGTCTTGTGTATGTATATTCGTAATTACCTATTGCATCACCATATATGAATCTGCTAAGTGGAGGAGAGCAGCCAGAAACATCGACCCCACATAAAATGGGATATTTTTTAAATCAACAGAGGGCATGTCCCATAATAATAGTAATAATAAAGATGATAATAATAAACATAGAGGTCTATAATTTTTATTTTTCTTCTTTCAGAAACTGATTATGGACAATGACCGTCTACATAAGAAGTGTGAACTGTTGAGTAAAGAGGTGGCTGTTTTTCATTCCATGTTCGCAAATGTCCATTGTTTACCAGACCATGTACAACGGGAGTTACGCAAACAGATGGACGCCTTCAACCAGCAGCATCAGCATTTGCTGAATATGTGATGGCGACAGCAACAGCACACCCAAGCCTACAGCGATCCCTTTAGCTGCAACAGCAGCAGCAACAATAGTAGTAGCAAGGTAAACTCTTCTCAGCCCCCTCAACCCAGCTCTCCGCAGTATACGTGTTTGTAAATTCGGCCACATCTTACAGCGCAGCGCGGGCGCGGGCGGCTGAGGTGTGGCGAGGCTTTGGACGTGCCCTTGAAACAACTGTATCAAAGGAGGAAGGCATGATACATCTGTAAACGTCGTCATTACAATGGGTGCGCGTAGACAGTAATAACAATGGAAATGTATGCGTGCGTGCGTGAGAGAGAGAAAGAGAGAGAGAGAGAGAGAGATAAGGTTGGGTATGGGGGTGACAGAACTAGTCACTATCTACCTGTGCCGTCGGCCACCTGAACTCCCGCTGGGTATGGCCGCACTTGACCATATCACAACCATTGTCATTAGGGCTGTCTTCAAGATGGTCATGACATGAACTATTCCCCTTCTGAAGAAGAGGTCCTCATGCAGTGCCAGGCCGCCCGAGAAGACATACCCTTGAGGCATCCTCTACTGATATCTCTCCTCTTCCATTTGCTTCTTGTTTTGCATTGGAAATTCTTTTTGTTAGGCACAGTCATGGCATCATAGAACAAACAAAAAATTGTAAATTATATAAAGAATCTTAATGTATAGGAGGGAAGAGGGAAGGAGAATGAGAGGGGCCTCTTCATCTGTGATATGCACCTCGGGAAGTGTAATTCCATACAGATTATCTGTCCCGTATGACTTTTAAGAATTAATTATAATATATATATATATATATATATATATATATATATATATATATATATATATATATATATATATATATATATATATATATATATATATGGTCTTCATGGATGTATGGCCATGTGAATTTGTGCATGCATGAATAGAAATGTTAATATATATATATATATATATATATATATATATATATATATATATATATATATATATATATATATATATATATATATATATATATATATATATATATATATATATATATATATATATATATATATATATATATATAATAAGTAACTAAAAATTATTTCTTTATGTTAAAGATAAATTAAGTAAAAGAAGTTATTAATATACAAAATATCATTTATTCCCATATATTTTTCTTTATATATATATATATATATATATATATATATATATATATATATATATATATATATATATATATATAATATAAATTCGAATATTATATTATCTAAAATTTTATATAAATGTTTCTCTTGTATGGAGGTGGAGGTCTGCTCTTACAAGGGGATTTGTTATTTTCACGACTGCTCTAAGATTTCATCTTGAGTGACTACCTTAACTTGAAAAAGCAAATGAAAGTGCAATTAATTCAATTGCTCAGACTATTATCATTACAACTACATTATAGAGAGAACTAATTTACCCATAACACTCTCTCTGTTCAAATATGAATCACTTGGTGAGAACTATGTTAGTAGTGCACACAATGTGATCTGTTTGATTCTCTCTGAGGGTCTCTGATGTCAGATGACCATGAATTGTATTTAGTCATATTCTAGTATTTGATAATAAATAACACAAGATCTACTTAAAAAAAAAAAATAGTAAGAATCATGAATAGAACCATGCTGTGCTGACATGTCCTTCTACATTACCTCTATTCTGTTCAGAATTGAAAACTCTCCTTTTGGTATTAAGAAGATGCCTAAGGAGAATGGTTACTTTAAACACTTGGGAGCTGCTGTTGCTGGCCAAGATCTATCTAAAGATAGTCAGGTTTTAGGTAAAAGACGAGATACCTACACCTTTTATTATAAACTCTTGCTTGCGCAAGGCACTGCTCCTAGGTCCACTCTAAAGGAAAAAAAAAGTTGTACTGAATGTTCGATGACATTAAAAAAAATAATGTTCACTGTTCAATAGCTTAGATGCTGTAATCATGTGATTGTATATGTGAAACATGGATATACTTGTCGGTTCTGTTTCCATGTCATCCTTTTAGAGTTACTTTCATCGATGGTCCTCATGTACAACTAGTTTATATTCAATATTTTGTACCGAAAGGCTTTTCTTGTTATTGGCTATACTGGCATATCATAAGCAATAGAGTCCCCCTTCAGGTACCTGAGGATATATATATATATATATATATATATATATATATATATATATATATATATATATATATATATATATATATATATATACTTTCCCATTCCTAATATGTGCTGCGTAAATACTATATATATATATATATATATATATATATATATATATATATATATATATATATATATATATATATATATATATATATATATATATATATATATATATATATATATATATATATATATATATATTATATAAAGGTGATGCATATGTTGTTGCTGCTCATCAGAAAATGTACAGGTAAACTGCCAAGTGTTGTAGAAGTTGAATTAATATTTAATAAAGCTCGATACAGAATATGATGTCATCGAGAAGAAGGTTTTATGGCCATCTCCGTCCTTTTATACATTATGATCTGTAAATTTATCAGCCTCCATTTAGGTTAATGTCTGAAAAAGTAAAAGACATAAGGTGGCTGTCTTCTAAAGCCAAGCTCATCTCCCCTACTGATACGAATTATATATTCATCTGTCCAAGTTTTCATCTTCAAATGCATTTATATTTAGTAGTAATATGTAGTCATTAGCGACATTTTATTTTTTGAGGAATGGAGAACAAGCAGTAATTTTATATATATTGTAGATTTTCAAAATAAGTGAAATTAAACCTCAAGGTTTCATGAAACTACTCCAAGATTATATATATATATATATATATATATATATATATATATATATATATATATATATATATATATATATATATATATATATATATATATATATATATAATCTTTGTATATTATAATCACAATCTTGGGTTACTATAGCTATCTCGCAAGCCATATCATCATCATCCAAGGTAGTGTTATAATAATATACTGATGAACACATCTAATATTCATAAAGGGTAGCCTTTGTTTTTTTTTTCTTCAGTAGGCATAAGCTATAGATGGCTTAAAGAGACCCGGTAGCATATTTCCCCTTTGTAGATAATAACATGGTCAAGCAAACCATTATCATATTAATCACTTTGTTAAAATCAGATATGGAAGGGGCTACTGAAAGAGAAACTGGTGTGATATCAAGCAGGTTTTTGTATTGTTACTTGTTCACGTTAGAAATAGAGTAATAATTATAAAAAAAATATGTACAATTCCTCTCTCTCTCTCTCTCTCTCTCTCTCTCTCTCTCTCTCTCTCTCTCTCTCTCTCTCTCTCTCTCTCTCCTCTCTCTCTCTCTCTCTCTCTCTCTCTCTCTCTCTCTCACGTTTCCTTCTTTTGCTATCTTTCTCCGTTGTATAATGAGATATGTATCTACGTTTACTGTGTTCCATGTTAGGTTTAAGTATATGAAGTGCAAAGAAAAACCACTCTGTAAATTCCTCTCTGTAGCTATTTAAAGTTTAATTATTTCAGATGAATATTTGTTTTTATGACCAATTAAGTATTATTCGAGGACTGAGTGTCATGAGACAGTTCATGGTAATAAGTAAATCCATTTTCATTTCTGGCATGGCAGAATCGCATTATTTATTATTAACCATTCTTTGAGAAACGACTAAGTTGATGGAGTCTATGTTGATGGTGTTATTGTAATGTGGGTGATCTGTTGTACTGTGTTAAAAAAAATATGAGTTTCATTGTATGGCTGATAGTAATAATACTGATAAAAAAATAACTAATAAATCTCTCACTGAGGGCTGGTGAGGTAATAAAAACCTTTATTTTAATACTAAAAGGTGTTTTATTTTCAACCAGCTAATAAAGATCATATGGAAATATTTATAAATATAGTTCAGGAAATTTCTAGGATATTCTCACAGTAAATGTAGTCTTGATAATAATACCTTCGTATGAGGACCTGAGCTTTCTAATCTTGCATACACTCAAGTGATGCATGTAAGTGTTCTTGGCATCTAGTTATACTCTGATGAGTATATGAATATCGTATTGAGTCACAAATACAGAAGAAATAAGCACATCAGATGTAAGATTGCTTTAAAGATGTCCCAATGTTCTATAAGACTACTTTCAGAGAACCATGTTCCATAAGGCTACTTTCAGAGAACAATGTTCTTAATTTTATTATAACCTGTCAGGAAGTACATGTTGATGTAATATGACAAAATACTTTGCTCAAATTTCTTAAAATTTAAAAGTAACCTCAGGTTTGCTTTTAACCAAAATCTTGACAAACACCCAACTTTAACTTTTCCAATATATTTGGGTATGGATAAGACTGCATCATGCCAAGTCATCTGTTAACATGAACAGAAGAGGATAGGATGCTACAACTGTGGAGAATTCAGTTCACCTACCCAAACAATGTCACTTGGAGTATATAAACTGACGTGGACATTTTTGGCCACGAAAGTAAGGAATGCTCTCTTTACAACAATTAAACTAGGCAAATATTGCTTAACTAATGGTACATACATACGCACGGCCTCAGTCCCCTTTGTAATTAGGGTGGCCGAGCTAAGAAACACGCAATCACCACCATCCACACATACCTTGACCACTCCCCTCAGCTCCTTGGGGATAAAAGGTTGCCACATATCCCCCTTTCACCTTGCTTGGGTCCACCACAAGGTAGGCGGGCAAGGATATTCTACAATGAGAGCCGACAGCTGTAGCTGGTTTACACCCACCGCTTCATCACATAGCAACTCCCCTCATACCCGTCCATCACAGTTCACTGAGCCAGCAGGTGCGACAAATCCCTTTCGTCATATCACCAACACACAATCTTCCTCCTCTCATTCCTATCTCTTGCACGCTATCTTCCCTGCTCCACTAAAATTCCACGCGCATTCAGTGCCCTTTTCACGCCATCCATCCATCTCGTTCTAAGTCTACCTCTTGACCTAGTTCCAATCACTTCAATACTCCACACTCTTTTCATTATCCGTTCATCACTCATCCTTACCATGTGTCCAAACCAACTCAACACACTGATATAACCTATCCGACAGCTTCCTTTCAACACCCATTTTCTACCTGATATCTTCATTTCTTACTTTATCTATTCTATATACACCAATTATTCTTCTCAAGCACCTCATCTCAATTGCATTCAACTTGTTACTTACATTCCATGTCTCTGCTTCATACAAAGTTGTCGGCACTATCACACCTTCATATATCCTTCTCTCTGCATTCATCCCCATATATCTATTACTCATTACACTTTTCAACCCACCCAGACATTTAGTTGCTTCTCTCAATCTATGACTTACCTCTGCCTCCACTTTTCCACTCCTTGATACATGCGACCCCAGAGACTGAAACATCTAAACTTTTTCAACCAACTCCCCACCACTCCTACATTCAATCTGCCAACATTAACACTCCTCGTGCATCTCATGAATTTACTTTTACCAATATTCACTCGCAACTTCCTTCTTTCACACACCCTAACAAATCAGTCACAAAATTATTAAATTCATTCTCAGTATCAGCCACCATTACAGTATCATCCTCAAATAGCAACTGATTCAATTTCCATAACCTTCCATACTCACCCACTAGTTCCAAACCTCTGTTTAATACTCTTTCATATACTTCCCTTACCACTCCATCCCTATACACATTAAAGAACCATGGAGACATTACACAACCTTGACGTAGCCCCACATTCACCTCAAACCAATCATTCATACCATTTCCAACTCTTACACATGCTCTACTATTCATGCAAAAACTCTTCACCACTTTCAACAAACTTCCACTTATTCCATGGCAATAAAAGTGCCAAAAATAATTACAGAGTTGGTTTAAAGTTATAATACATTAATGCTATTTCAGTGCTCTCTTGCTTTGATGAAATAAAGATGTTAATTAGAAATATGAAATTTATGTTTTATGCGTATTAGAAACTTGGTTAAGATAGTATGCCAGACAGATAGCACTATATAGAAGATTTTAATATTTTTCAATGTGAAGTCAGAAAAGGGGTTCTTGTATGTATTTATATGCATTGTGACTTTGAAATTTTAAAAATAGAAAGAGTGAGCCCCCTTGTGAAGGTATTGATTGAAATATAGGTAAGACTACAGATAAGGAAATGCCATCGGTCATAATAAGAACAAGACATCCTGACGCCTCCACAAATGCATCTTACATATATTTATGAAAAATTACAACTACTACCATGTGAAAAGAAGAAAATAATGTTTTTTTTTTTATGATTGTGACACCAGGACGGGCCAAAATAAAAATATAAAATAAAACAGCCCTCATCGGGCCTGGGCACGAGGAATACATAAAGCAAAGAGAAAAAGAGATGGAGAGTGTAATGACTTGTCAGATGTGAAGGGATAATAAAAGATGTGATAAATATCCAAGAATATTCAGTGTAGCTGTAGGCATAGAAAAAGAACCGTAGCTGAAGGAAGACTTAACATTGCCAATCTAAATGATGATTTCCTTTCCTTCCAGTCAAAGCTGCAGAAAATTATAAATACACGAAATATTCAAGTAATTTATTAATCCTACTTGTATTATAAGTACAAGCAAAACCTTCCCTAATGTAATTATAACAAATATAATGTAATTATATCAAATATTCAAGATTTCATCAGGTCATCAAAAGTAGTAAACTGCCACATATCAGATCATAAATTAATATCAGCCGATATTGATGTAAAGAAACCCAGGAATCAACTACCAACAGATACTTAACCCATGAATCAGCTACCAACATATACTTAACCCAGGAATCAGCTACCAACAGTTTCTTTTCCTAGTTTGAAAAACTAGTCCGATTAAATTATGCAATTTATGAGACTCTCTCCCGAATCTCAATGAGATTGTGAATACCAGCAATGTCGAGAAGCAACTACATATAAGGAGGACTAACCTCATGTCAAGCTTAAATACTTGTGCCCCAACAGTCACACAGAAAATTAGCCTGCTCCATGAATGACTGATGAAAAAAAAAATGTATAGTAAAATCGAAATCAAATGAAACGAAAGATAAATCAAAGTTATGAATGAATTACATGATAAGCTAACCTAAAAGCGTTTTAAAACACTCATTCAACAAGCTAAAACAAATAACGACAGAATCAATGTCCAGGATTGTAAAGCTAAAATAGATGACATGTGGATAATTATATAAATATTGTACCATGTGAAGAGACTTCTGTTCATAATATAAATATAAATTCCGTCAGCCTCATGCCAAAATATCGATAACTTTTTTTTTATCGTAAGTATGGGGGAAAAAGATATATGAAAGAATAGAGTCAAATAGCATCCAAGAAAACCAAAATGAGACTACTCCAATATTAAACAATCAAGAAGTTCTGTTAAAGCCTGAGCTGGTTGACACAATCTCAGTGATAAATATAATAATAAAAAAGCTTAGAAAATAAAAGTTCTTGTGGAGCAGATAGAATGTCTATTCGTATCTTGAGAGATCCTTTCCTGTGATGGCATTCGAAATGACTGCTGTTATTAACAACTGAATTGTTACAGGGGGTATTCCTATAGGACTGGAAGTATGGAATTGGTTTCCTAGTATTCTAATAGGGAGACAGTAAGGATCCAAGTTATAACAGATTCAGTGCTTTTCTCCCAATTTTATAAAACAAAAAAATTTAAAGAAAAGTGTAGAAAACTATTTATGCAAATATATGTCAAGAAATCATCTGTTATTGAAATCCCAGCGCGGCTCCATGAAAGGTCTGTCTACACATACTTCCTCAACGTAAGTTACTGACCCATTATACAGAAACAAAGATAAGAAGGCGATATCATTGCTTGCCCTGTGTGACCTCCAAAGCTTTTGAATGTATCTCCTAACCAATCATTATACGGAAAATGAAAGCTTTACACATAGATGATGTCTGGATTAACAGCTGTCTATAGTCAATTGCATGCAGCGAGAAAAAAATCACCCATCAATCAAGCTCTATGTTGAGTTTGGTGTCTTTCAAGGCTCTGTACTAGGTTCCTTACTTTTCAGCATAGTCATATATTGACCGTTGGTCAGAACTGCATGCTTGTCCAATTTTCTGATGTTGCCCATTTTCTTTTCTCCAAAAATATAAACATCTTGATCTCTTAATCTTATAAATAAAATCCACACTTGAATGAGCAATGCACTATGTTATAAGAATGGATCA
Source organism: Halocaridina rubra (assembly GCA_037179515.1). NCBI lineage: Eukaryota > Metazoa > Arthropoda > Malacostraca > Decapoda > Atyidae > Halocaridina > Halocaridina rubra. Next base: position 156,612 of record JAXCGZ010000010.1, read on the forward strand.
AGAGTAATTTCTAGTAAAACTCAAGTCATATTTATTGCATCTAGAGCAAAAAATAAGAAATTAAAAGTAGGACCTTCAAATATCAGATTTCTTTTATTAGGACTTTAGAGCTAGTTTTTAACAAGTCAAATATAATTTTAATACCATGGCATAATGTATGTACTAAAGTAAATACTATGGTCTTCTTAAATCAAATTAAAAGTTTAATTGACAACCGCCATAGCAGGAAAATTATATTGGAAGCTCTGGTAAATAGCTAAAATGGTTTAAGGCAGACGACTATCTTGACAATGACGTGTGTTGGTGTTTTTAGGTACAAGTTAAAGAAGACTAACCCAGAATGGGTTACGAATGTTAAAACAATTAGCAGCTTTATGGAAAGAAAGTATCGGCAATTAAAAAATATGAAATTCCAAGATCAAGAACAAAAATACCAGACAGAGTCCTGTTTATCACAGTCCCAGCCATTGTAACAGACTGACAGAGGACATAAATATATGGAAATAATATTACCTACCAAAACGAGAAAAGTTCTATGTGGAATTAGACATTTTATATGTATATATCTTATAAGCTTTCCCTATTCAGTCTAATGCTGTAAAAATTATACATAACACTATTCTGCTGTGTTTATATTGCAGTGCTCACTATTAACTTTGTGAAATAAAGGAAATTATTTATTTTGTTTATTTGGATAGCAGAGCCATAAGTAGTCTTGAATTCATAATTCATATCTGTATTACCATCACGTGCCCTAAGCATGTGAAAGATATCATCTCTCTAGTTAAAAAATGGCCTGTGTATGCATACACAAATACACATACTCGCATGCACACACATACTCATATATATATATATATATATATATATATATATATATATATATATATATATATATATATATATATATATATATATATATATATATATATATATTGCATCTATATATATATATATATATATATATATATATATATATATATATATATATATATATATATATATATATATATATATATATATATATATATATATATATATATATATATATATATATACATATATATATATATATATATATATATATATATATATATATATATATATATATATATATATATATATATATATATATATATATATGGTTTTATTTCAAGAGATGCAAGTGAGTATTGTAAATGTGGATGGTTATGAATATGTCAGGAAACTGAAAGAAATGTTTGAAACCCTTAGTACTTTAGAGTATATTTATCTACTACTCATATTCAGAGTAGTAGATAAATATACTCTAAAGTACTATGGCTCTCAAAATTTCTTTCAATTCCTTATGTGGCCAAAACCATTCATAAATATATATATATATATATATATATATATATATATATATATATATATATATATATATATATATATATATATATATATATATATATATATTATATATATATATATATATATATATATATATATATATATATATATATATATATATATATATATATATATATATATATATGTATATGTATATATATATATATATATATATATATATATATATATATATATATATATATATATATATATATATATATATAGGGTGGTTGAAAAGTTACTTTTCCGTAATATGTATTAGCATGTATTTTATTTATAAGTGTGACACCATGACAGCCAAGAAAGCTGCCCTCATCAGGCTTGGGCACCAAGAAAATATTAAGACAAAGAATAAGTAGAAAATTAAGTACACGGCAGAAATAAGGGAATGATACACAATAGGAAAAGGACAGGCTGAAAGACTGCTCGAAGTATTGAGGATCTAGAGATATAGTAGTATTAGGTCCTCAGATGAAGGTGGATCCGTTTTTTTAAGGGAAATAGTTTGTAAGAATTAGTAAAGACTAAAAGAGGAAGAGAGTTCCAGAGTCCGAAGGTGGACGAGAAGAAGCAGCCGCTGCACAGTCCAATCAGCGAGCTACAAATCTCCACACAGTACCTATGAGACGAGGTTGCCTGGGCAGTGTTACGCGGCTTTGGCAGCATGGAAGGAATGCAACTCGCCAATTCATCAGAGCAGTAATAGAGGTAGGAATGATAGACAAAAGAAAAGAAGAATTCATATTAGAAGTAAGATAACATTGGTGAATTTGATTGCCTTAGATTCAACCCTAGCAAGGAGATACGTATGAAAAGAAGCAGCCCAGATGTGCAAGCAGTATTCTTAGCAGGAACAGATAAGACCTTTATAGATCTTTAGTAACTGGAAAGAGGAAAAATAATGACAAACAAAAAGCAAAACTGGATAACCCTGGAGCAGGCACCGTCAGTCCAAGGAATCTGGGGGAAAAGTTTTGATGTAGGTGGGATGAGTGCCTCAATTCCCGAAGTTATGATCTCAGCAACTCTTAAGGGTAGCTGATCAGGGTTGTGGGTCCGAAAGCAATATTCATCACATGGGAATTCAAAGAGAAAATTATACAAATCATCGCACTGGGTATGCTCAATGTGCCATAGATGGCCCTAAGCAGAGGGGAGTGAAATGGTCAGATGTACCAAGAGGGGAAAGTACAGAATATGAATAGTTTGAAAAATTAGAAGTTGAAAATAAGTCAAGAGTGTTAAATGCAGGGCTTCGGTGATGAGGAACACGAGTAGGATGTTTGATATCATTCTCCAGATCGTGAATAACAGAGAAAGCAAGGGCCTAACTTCCTCCCACATCAGTAGAGTTACTTTTGGGGCACCTTGTATGCATATATATATATATATATATATATATATATATATATATATATATATATATATATATATATATATATATATATCTGGGCTCCTAAAAGCCTGACGCCATAATCAAAACAGAAGAAAATCAAGTCATGCCACAATCTCCATATACCATAATCCCAACAGGTCAGGATCCCGACATCTGTGTATTCATTTCGACAGATAAAGACTAACTTGAAAACAACTGCTGCATCAAGGCGGAACAAAAGTAGTAAAACAATATGAAATTTTGTTATTTAGAATACAGTTTTAGAAAACAGATATTCAGAGGTTTCAGAAAAATTACCATAATGATAACACCACCAACAACAACAACAACTGTAAGAAGTAGCAATAATGATGACAGTATAAAATAAACTCTATAGCATTTTATTATTATTATTATTATTATTATTATTATTATTATTATTATTATTATTATTATTATTATTATTATTATTATTATTATTATTATTATTATTATTATTATTATTATTATTATTATTATTATTATTATCATTATTATTTTTATCATTATTTTCATTATTATTATTATTATTATTATTATTATCATTATTATTACTATTATTGTTATTATCATTATCAATATTATTATTATTTTTATTTTTATTATTATTATTATAATTATTATTATCATTATTATTATTATTATCATCAATAATAATAATAATAATAATAATAATAATAATAATAATAATAATAATAATAATAATAATAATAATAATAATAATATTGGCTCGGTAGGTGAAGTTGTAGAAAATTTTCTTTTAATGCAATCACTGAAAGAAACGTCGCAAGCCGTAGATGTGCTTAACAAAAGATGGTCGTCACAACATACCATCTCATCTTCAAAATAATTAATATGACATGTATATAGCCCAGTGATCCAACGCTTATGCTTCTCTACAATGGTAATAAAGGAAATCTCAGACGTGGATACCATCCAGTTTCCTTCACTGGCTTTCTTACATAGTAAAGAATATGATCTCTATATCTGAAGACCAATCGGCTGCTTGTATGAGAAGGGAGGGTGTTCGTGATTTGTGGTCGTATCGTCACAGTTATATTGTGAAAAAGCTTGCCAAGAACATACCGTGCTTTTGAGTCACACAGAAGTAAGGTGACCCATTGGTGCTTATCATACAAATATACTTAAAATGCAAGAAGTTGATCAGTTTGTGTCTTGACAGACAAGACCTGACTGAATATTTTGATACTTCTCTGGATGATGTCTTCGAGATACTTGCTGAGCTCAATTGCTCTCTATAGAAAAAGACTCTTACTATTATGACTGCTAGAGATAAGCTGGTTGAATTTAAAGGAAAAGTTATTTTTTCTCTGACTGATGTCTTCGGGATACTTGCTGAGTTCAATTGCTCTCTATAGAGAATGACTCTTACTATTATGACTGCCAATGAGAAGCTGGTTGAATTTAAAGGAAAAGTTATTTTATATGCTTTGGACTCTTCATTTGGGAATACTTCATAGCATTATTTCAATTATTACTGAACAACTTCGAAATCAGCAAATTTCATTTGCTCGCTACATTCAGTGTGTTGTCTCATTGGTGTGTGATAACTGTGTCAGACACTTTGCTAGTCGCTTATCACTCATTCTCTTCATGTGTGGAAACCATCTCAATACTCTCTGATCTAATTTCCCAGACAGCTTTCTTCCAGCACCCGTTCTCTGGCTCACCTCCTCATTTCTCATACCATCCTTTCTGGATGAGCTAATTATATTTTTCAAAAACCTCAACTCTATTACATGCAGTGTGTCTCTTCTCCCTCTCTAGCACTCCGAATTTGTGCTCCACATATAGCTGTCAGCACAATCACACCTTCATATATCCTTCTCTCTGCATTTAGTCCCAAATATCTAAAAATCATTAATTTTTCTTCCCACCTACGTATGTACTCTCTTCCTTCACTCTGTGATTCGCCTCCACCTTCAATTAGCCGTTCCCTGCCACGTGCAGCCTCAAGCATCTCCCCATTCACTCTCACATCCAATCTGCCAACATTGACACTCTTCGTACATCTCATGACTCTACTTTTATCAGCATTCACTGGTAGTGTCCTTCTCTCATACGCCCTAACAGATTCAGTAACCAAATGATTCAGTTCATTCTCAGAATCAGTCACAAGTGGCGTGTCATTTGCAAATAACAATTCAATCACTTTCCACAACCTTCCATCCTCATCAACAAATTGAAACATCTGTCTAGCACTATTTCAGTTACTTCCCTTACCTGGACTTTTGCACATGTTCTATAGTTCATGTAAAAACCCTTGACTTCATTCAACAAGCTTTAACTTATTCCAAACAATCGCAATACACTCTACAACGCCTCACTATCATACCTGTCAATAGCATTCTTAAAATCCATACAAGCCCAGAAAGTGTCTCAATTTTTTTTTTTTATTTTGATACCAATATGATGTTATTATTACTTCATGACAATGAGAACTGGGGTTCTGAATAAGGCTTGAAAGTAAGGAAACGGTAGAGAATCACTGCATTAAATGTCCTCTAATTTCCTTGTATGTATTGGTAAAAATAAGTTAATATATGGGTCTGTGATAGAATGAAACTGGAAATGCAAATAGTGATGAAAAAGCATTGTGCATATCTTTTAGAATGAAGATGAGAGGAATAAAGAATATTGCATCATTTTTTCTGACTGACTTATAAGGTTTAATTTCGAAAACAATTTTTAATTTGTAAAGCACATCACGTGTAGTCACAAAATGCATACAATATAAGAATTTGGAAGAAAAATGGACTTGTGTTACTCATTTTGAATATACAATTATTTAATGTTTGCAAGTATACCTCGAAACTTATTGCTTCTATTTTTATTTACGTTGTATTTTAATACCTAGTTCTGTTGTTTGCAATTTTTTAATTCAGGGGAATTATGGCAGATGTTAAGAAAATATGTAAAGTGATTCTGAGTCATGCTGTTACATATAAAGTTATTTTCTTATTTTCTTACACATTAAAAAAACAATGATATAAAGTGTGTTCTCTATGTATATAACACATATTTATGAATAAAATTAGGTGATCCAGATAAAAGTTAAGCGCCCACCTCAGCAGGTATATCTTGAGAGAACTTCGGACTATGGACCTAAAGGTGCGGGAAACACCTGAGCCTTGGGAGGGCAGGGCACTGCATGCACTTATAGGTGATGATATTTCTATTTTAGATACTCTCGAAAATAAAAACAAGATTGTTCACCTGGTAATGTATCATAAGTTACCTGCAAGTTTGCCATACCAGTTGGCAATTTAAATTGATTGTGCCTGATGGGGCTATTGGACTTAAATAAGACTGTCCAGGACAGTTCGATGTTAAGTCTTCCTTCAGTTACGGTTCTCTTACTATGCCTACATCAACACCGAATATTTTTGGATATTCATTGCACATGTCTTATTATCCCTTCACATCTGTCAAGTCACAATATCACTCCCGACCTCTGGTTTTCTCTATGTTTTCTTCGTACCCAGGCCTGATGAGGGTCGATTTAGTAATTTATTTTTTTTTGGTCCAAGTATAAGCAAAATAAAAAATAAAAATATGCTCAATAAATGACAGCAATTTCTATTTGTATTCTCCTATCATATATCTGGAACGTAGAAATGACTAAGGTCCGATTTCATAAACAGTGTAAACCTAGGATACCATACTGTTAGTTAGCTAGACACACAAATGGATTTCATAAACGCATCTTACCAGACTTAGGCCCGATTTCTTAAACAGTGTAAACCTAGGATACCATATTGTTAGTTAGCTAGACACACACAAATGGATTTCATAAACGCATCTGACGCGGTTCTGTGTATGGCTAGGATCCCGTACGGGATCCTAGCCATACACAGAACAGCGTCAGATGCGTTTATGAAATCCATTTGTGTGTGTCTAGCTAACTAGCACTATGGTATCCTAGGTTTACACTGTTTGAGAAATCGGGCCTAAGTCTGGCTAAATAGTTAATGTTAGTTCCTGAGGCTGTGCTCTAAAATTGAGTATAATAAGAGAAACGTTGTTAAGTGCTGCTTCTGCAGTGTAGAGTGGATTATGCTCCTATAATAAAGAAAATTATAGTAATAATAATATTGTTAGCAACAATACTTATCTATTATTATTATTATTATTATTATTATTATTATTATTATTATTATTATTATTATTATTATTATTATTATTATTATCATTATTATTGTTAATATTATTATTATTATTAATATTATTATTATTATTATTATCATTATTATTATTATTATTATTATTATTATTATTATTATTATTATTATTATTATTATTATCATTATTATTGTTAATATTATTATTATTATTAATACTATTATTATTATTATTATCATTATTATTATTATTATTATTATTATTATTATTATTATTATTATTATTATTATTATTATTATTATTATTATTATTATTATTATTATTATTATTTAGTATAATTTTTTTTTTAAATTTTGTTTGAGTATTATAGTGTAAGAGAAAATGTCATCTTGGAACCACGAACGCTTCAGAAAAAAAAAATTTAATGGCCAGAGATGAAGGACTTATTCATCTTTTTTTTTTAATTTGTGGTTAATGTTAAATGCTTAAAGTGGTTAATTCTCTTCACGTATAATGTATTTACCTCTCTTTGTGTATTGGTTTTACCTTTATACTCGAAATTTCATGTCTCCTGCTCTTGTTCTAATTCACTGCCGCTTATCATGTATCTCTATAATGCATAAGGTTTTTTTTTATGATTGTGACACCATGCCGGGCCAAAAAATAATAAAATAAAACAGCCATCATCGAGCCTGGGCATGGAAAATACATAAAGTAAAGAGAAACAGAGATGGAGAGTGTAATGACTTGTCAGATGTGTTTATATGTATGTGTGTGTGTGTGTGTGTGTATTTGTATATGTGTGTGTATATATATGTGTGTGTGTGTGTGTGTGTGTGTGTGTGTACTGAAAAAAGTGAACATTCAAGTGCAAGGAGCGGAGCAGGGGTGAGGATATCCGCCACACCCATGACGGCCGTCGAGACTAAAAGTGAAATCTGGAATATTGAACAGGGGTGGGGTGGGTGTGGTTGTGGAGAAAAAAAAGTGAAAAGAAAAAGCATGTTTCGCTTTTATCTACTGCACTATATTAGAGTGAGTCATATTTAAAGTACTCTTTTGCTCTCATTTTTGTTATTATTTTTTGGTTTATCCTTAAGGCCGTGATGCAGTAATTAGAACACCAACGAAACACATCGTCCACACATCGTCCTCTTGCTTAACAAATACCTACTTATTATTCTAACCAGAATATTGTTTTTCTATATCTGCTTCAAATTATCTGCAGTAGTACTGCTGAAAAGTGAAATGTAATTTATAGCACTCAGCAAGGGCTATTGAAAATATTGTTACAAATATTACTCTTCAATTACTCTTCAATTATTACACTATATTTTATTATTAATTACTTGCTATGATATTTAAAATTAATTGCAAATTCTATTAATATTTTATTTATACATAACCAAATATAGATTGTAATGTTTATCAACTGCAATATCACTGGGAGTGCCCATGTGCACATGTCCCCATGTACAGTTATCTGAATGAATTAAAAAAAAAAATTGCTTAACAAAGATTAGCACTTGGCCAATGTTTAACATTGCTTCATTTGTCAATTTAAGTCTTTGCGTTTCTGTAGAAAATAATATATATATATAAATATATATATATATATATATATATATATATATATATATATATATATATATATATATATATATATATATATATATATATATATATATATATATATATATATATATATATATATATATATATATATATATATATATATATATATATATATATATATATATATATATATATATATATATATATATATATATATATATATATATATATATATATATATATATATATATATATATATATATATATATACATTTCATTATTACTTATGTAAAGACTAATCAGCTATGTCAATCTCACACAAACTTGTGTACAGCTGTGACTAGTTTGATATTCTAAAGTTACTATACAATAATAAAAAAAAAATTAATCCTTCGTACAGGTCATGACATATTAAAATAACAAGCAGTCATATTCATTAAAAAAATTTGGTTTTTCTGTGTTCAACATTTTTGCTGTTTTGTTTTCCTGTATAATTTGGTACTTTTATCATGGAAGATGATTAATTATGCTCCAGAAAGTTTTCGGGTGAGTGTGTATGTACATATGTGTGTGCGTATGTTTGTGTACGTGTTTTGCTTTATGTATGGATGACCACTAAATGCCCAGAGATTTTTATACATATTTCAGGACATGGATATGGTTGTTTCTAAATAATCAATATTTTCCTAAAAAGAAAGATAAAAACAGAATGAATATTCTTGCAGTCAATTTGGTGCCCAAGCCCGGGTAGATGGGGAGGGTTGGCGGCAGGAAGGGCATCCGGCCATAAAAATTTTGACAAAACCAAAATATGGCCAGTACAGATAACGAGAATGGATATACAGGGTAGGAGAAGGAGAGGGAGACCAAAGCGTAGGTGGATGGATTGCATCATTGACGACCTGAGGTCTAAAGGTTTGTTGGGTGATGAGGTATGGGACAGGAACATATGGAGAACACTGGCCAGAAACATCGACCCCACATAAAAGTGGGAAAAGATGTAGACGAAGAAGAAGAATTCATCTATAATACGACGCCAGTGGCAACGTTTATTGGCAGTATGATAACGTTTCATGCTCTTGCATTTGTCTTCAGTTAAATACATATCTAGGATTTATATCCATTGTAAAACTACGATATACACTATGCCAAGCAATTATTTTTTTTTATTTATTCAGATAACTGTACATGGGGACATGTGCACATGGGCACTCCTAGTCATATTGCAGTTGATAAACATTGCAATCTATTTAGTTATGTATAAATAAAATATTAATAGAATTTGCAATTAATTTTAAATATCGTAGCAAGTAATTAATAATAAAATATAGTGTAATAATTGAAGAGTAAACCTGCTCAACCAGCAGACAAAGGGACAATGACCGACTTGCCTATGGATTCTCATGAAAATATTATGCAAATGGTAAAACATTACCACAAAAATATTACTAACCATAATATAACTAACTTGAGATACTTCGGTAACTGTTTACTTTCACACCCCGAGAAGTTGAATTTTCATTTTTCTTGTAGTTTTTCTATTTCTTTTCCAATTATTTGTATATTATGGCCCGATTTCTTAAACAGTGTAAACCTAGGATACCATATTGTTAGTTAGCTAGACACACACAAATGGATTTCATAAACGCATCTGACGCGATCTTGTGTATGGCTAGGATCCCACATGGGATCCTAGCCATACACAGAACAGTGTCAGCTGCGTTTATGAAATCCATTTGTGTGTGTCTAGCTAACTAACAATATGATATCCTAGGTTTACTATATTTAAGAGATCGGGCCATAGTATATCATGTTGGCTTAAGATGAGTTAGGTTACTCCAGCCCCGTAAGGGAAGGAATTATGATTCACATCACCGTGGCTTAAGCGGTAGCGTCCGCTACTCTGAGGCGTCAGGTCGAGGGTTCGCGGCCCGTCACGGTCTGAGGTTAGCAAAGGCATGCACTCAGGGTAAGGATTACATCTGCCAAAACAAGTTCTTCGCAAGAAGGCAACCATCCTAGCCCTTGGTAGAAATGGGAGTCCGTGACGTAAAACCGGAACTATATTTTGTCAAACATCAACTCGGGGCGTGTTCAAAGATGCTGTGCTTCTGAGGCTAAAGTCATCAGAAATGAACAAATATTACTGCGATCGCTGCAATGCGATCTATAGTAGTTACCGTGGTTCAAGCGGTAGCGTCCGCGACTCTGAGGCGTCAGGTCGAGGGTTCGTGCCCCGTCACGGTCTGAGGTTAGCAAGGGCATGCACTCAGGGTAACAATTACATATGCCAAAACAAGTCCTTTGCAAGAAGGCAACCGTCCTAGCCCTTGGTAGAAAAGGGAGTCCGTGACGTAAAGCCGGAACAAGCTGCAAGGCGATGTATGTAGGCAGAACTAAGTGCCAACTAGCAGCAGTTCGTATATTTGAATATTTGGGGAGTGCCATTAGAAACAATAGACCATTAAGCAAACAAGCATTTAGTGCCATTAGAAACCACTCCCAATACCATTGATCACCCGGTTTTACGTCACTGATTCCTTTATTAACCAAGGGCTAGGACGGTTGCCAACTTGCGAAGGACTTGTTTTGGCAGATGTAATCGCTACCCTGAGTGCATGCCCTTACTAATCTCAGACCGTGACGGGGCGCGAACCCTCGACCTGACGCCTCAGAGTCGCGGACGCTACCGCTTGAGCCACGGTGACTACCCATCACCATTTCTCACCCCATAAACATAAATTCTTTTTTAGTTCTCGCCACTTCATCTACAGGAATGGAGTTCTCCATTATTGAATCTCAGCATATCATTAGAGAAAAAACATTGCTTTGTACAAATGACAGTTCAACCCATCTACTGTGTTTTTGAGCCAAGGTATTTTAATTAAAATTTTAATTGTTCCCGTCTCAATTTCCTTTTAAACTATACCCTATAACCTCTACACTTAACTTAAATTATTATCTGTTTATGTTATTTTTGTTTTGTTCACAATCAATGTACTAGGTATCAAGTGTATTTTATTATTATTGCCAATGTAATTGTTTTTTTGTTCTTGGGACAATTACTTATATATATATATATATATATATATATATATATATATATATATATATATATATATATATATATATATATATATATATATATATATATATATATATATATATATATATATATATATATATATATATATATATATATATATATATATATATAGAGAGAGAGAGAGAGAGAGAGAGAGAGAGAGAGAGAGATGAAAAAGAGAAAGAGAGTGAGAGAAAGAGAGAGGTTATATGTTTCACACACACACACACACGCACACATACACACACGCACGCACACACACACACACACACACACACACACACACACACACACACACACACACACACACACACACACACACACACACATATATATATATATATATATATATATATATATATATATATATATATATATATATATATATATATATATATATGTGATTACCTAATTGTGTTTACGGGAAAGAGCCCAAAGCTCGTATCTTCCCGTCTCCTGATCGGTTCCATTTTTAGACTTAGTGATACTTATCATACCTGTCCTTAAAACTATGGATTGAGATAGTTTTAAGGACAGGTATGATAAGTATCACTAAGTCTAAAAATGGAACCGATCAGGAGACGGGAAGATACGAGCTTTGGGCTCTTTCCCGTAAACACAATTAGGTAATCACATATATATATATATATATATATATATATATATATATATATATATATATATATATATATATATATGTGTGTGTGTGTGTGTGTGTGTGTGTGTGTGTGTGTGTGTGTGTGTGTGTGTGTGTGTGTGTGTGTGTGTGTGTGTGTGTGTGTGTGTGTGTGTGTGTGTGTGTATGTGTGCGTGTGTGTGTGTGTGTGAAACATATAACCTCTCTGTGTGTGTGTGTGTGTGTGTGTGTGTGTGTGTGTGTGTGTGTGTGTGTGTGTGTGTGTATGTGTGTGTGTGTGTGTGTGTGTGTGTGTGAGATTACCTAATTGTGTTTACGGGAAAGAGCCCAAAGCTCGTATCTTCCCGTCTCCTGATCGCTTCCATTTTAGACTTAGTGATACTTATCATACCTGTCCTTAAAACTATGGATTGAGATAGCATTAACTACCTCCTCGCTTAGTCAATTCCAATTATCAACTACTCTTACACTGAAAAAGTATTTCCTTACATCCTGCAAAGAAGTTTTCTTACGAAGCTTCAAACTATGGCCTCTAGTTCTAGAGCCTGCCATATCAAAATATCAATCCCTATCCACTCTATCATAACCATGAAGGAATTTAAAGACTGTCACCATATCCCCCCTCACTCTTCTAGCTTCGAGTGATGGTAAGTCTAATTCCCCCAGCCTCTCATCATGACTGAGATTGCGTATTTCTGGCACCAGTTTCGTGGCATGTCTTTGAACTTTTTCAAGCTTAGCTATGTGCTTTATTAAGTGCGGATTCCAAAAGGGGGCTGCATATTCGAGTTTCGGCCTCACATAGGTTACATAAATATTTCTGAACATTTCCTTGTCCATGTGCCTGAAGGCTACCCTTACATTTGATAAGAATGCATATGCTGCCCTTAATATGCCATTTATATGTATTTCTGGAGACAAATCTGCCAGTATGTTTACTCCTAGATCTCTCTCATTTTCTGTCCCTTGAAGTTGTACTCCAGCCACCGAGTAGTCAAGCTTGGGCCTTCTTGCACTTGTACCCATTCTTATTACCTTACATTTTGAAGTATTGAATTTCATTAGCCACTTTTCTGACCACTCATGCAGATTATTTAGATCCTCCTGAAGTTCTCTACCATTGTTCTCGTTTTTTACTTTCTTCACAATCTTTGCATCATCTGCAAACATATTCATGAATGAATTTACAGACTCTGGTAGGTCATTTACATATACAAGGAACAAAAGTGGCCCTAAAACTGAACCCTGTGGAACTCCACTACTAACTCTTCTCCATTCAGACACTGAGTGTCTTACTCTAACACTCTGTTCCCTTCCTTCTAAGTAAGTTTTTATCCATTCCAAAACATTTCCACCTATTCTAGCCATTGATTGCAGCTTCCTAATAAGTCTCCCATGTGGAACAGTGTCAAACGCTTTCTGGAAGTCTAGCAATATGCAATCTGCCCAGCCCTCTCTTTCCTGTAAGATTTGGCTTACCTCATCATAAAATTCTAATAAGTTTGTTACTGTTGATCTACCTTCTCTGAAGCCATGTTGCCTCACTGACAAAAAGTTGAAGGATTCCAAGTGAAGAGAGATATGTTTCCTTAGTAGTTGTGTGTGTGTGTGTGTGTGTGTGTGTGTGTGTGTGTGTGTGTGTGTGTGTGTGTGTGTGTGTGTGTGTGTGTGTGTAATCATACTAAACATCGTTAAGATATCTTCAGTAGCTCTCAACAAAAGTTTCTCCTCGTTGCAAGGAGCCATCATGTGAGAACCTTCCTCCACTGTTTCCTATCCCCAAATGATCTGGTCTTGAGACTGGTCAGATAGCGTGTGGGTGCTAGGATTTCCATTCGATCAAATTGTTCTATCGGTCTTCCAGGCCAATCACACTGTGCATGGGTACCCTCAGGTCCTATTCGTTTTGATTGCAAGGATTATATTCAGCTAGTTTCTCCAGATCATGTCTACATTCATTATTAAACCATCCTCTATTTTTAATGCGAATATTCAGTGTTTTTCATGGAGGCTTTCTCTCAGTGAGGTCGCTCAAACATCTGGCCAATTAAGACCAGCAACGTCACACCGGATACCGTCCCACTATCTCAATTTGCCTTTGACTTAAGATAAGTTTTACAAGAAAAAGACACATCTGAGATAGCCTGATTATTTTCTTACACTGGCAACAAGTAAAACAATTACCCAATGAAAGAACGAACTTTAGAAGTGATGGTTTTTATAATATGTTGCTCACATCCAGCCTGTTGCAAAATCAAAAACTGCAGCACTATGACAATCAGTTGGCGAAGCTGCATTTAAATTACCAACGAAATTAAATGAGGCCTTCCTATCAGCCTGCTGCACAGCCTCCATCTTAAAATCAAGACAATCAAGCATACCATCGCCACGTTCTGGGTTACGGTAAATAGTAAAATAAAGGAATCATTATGCATTCCACATATTTTCATAATCTGACTCTCATGACACCCACAATCAAAACATGACATTTGTTAGCAAATAAACTACTACGAAAGTAAACTGCCATACCATGAGTTCTAGGAAAGGCACCACTCTTCAAAAGTAAGGGCCTACTGAAGCCGAGAATAAGCAGTGTTGATATATACTACATCTGTGAAGCAATTGTCTCGAAGCAAAGCAAATGGTAATACTGGCTAGAGACAACATTAGGGTCACTGATGATTACATGAAGGCATCTGATATTAGTGTATGGTACACGACACTGATGCAGTGTCGTGTATAGGGCCAGAAATTAACTCAGTATCACCAGTTAACAATGATATTAGCAGTGGGCATAGATAACGTCATAAAAAATTAATCTTAAATAAAACAACACCAACAGCAACAATAATTGAAGAAGAATACCTGATATGAAAATCCAGAAAAGTGATGCATATATACTTGTCGGAAGTAAATAGTAAACACTGTGGAGCCAACACACCATGGAAGGCATCCCTACCTCAAGGCTTGTCAAGCCATCCGAAGGCAGGGCAGCGATGAAGTGCTTAGAGAGGAGAAAACAAAAAAGATGAATGAGAAAGTTCTTGAAAAGGAGAAGGTATCTTCATGAAAATCCACCATGAACCCATGCCCTCCACGTAGGCTATGTCCCATGAGAATCTACAAAGAAAAGTTGAGAATGAGGTGGAAGAGAACATTGAACTTCAGTGTACCCTCAAACAAGAGCTCACAGATGAAAGGCTGCGGAAGTCCATGGTACAGCTGAAAGCCCACTTGACCTATTTCAACACTTGGTCCACATAGATATTTGATTGGTAGGTGTTGCTTACTCTTAAAAAATACTTGCGCTTTGTTATCAGCCACATACCCAATGCCAACAGGCATGAGGGCTTATAATATCAACACTGACGTTAATCGTTTTCTAATTTGTTTCAACAGGTTGCTATAACTCACTGATGTACAAACAGGCCAGAGTACTTTAGTGTGCTCTGAAATAAATCAACTTCACCCAGGTAAGATCCAAATATAATTCAGAAAGTTAAGGTATACTGTTGTGGTGATATGAAATCTGGTAATCAGTACAAAGGAAAAAACACTCATTATTATGCAGATCACGGCAAAATGAATAATATCTTAGTATTTGCAACACAAGAAAAGCAGGTGAATAGAAAGAATAACAAACTTTTGGAATAATATTTGGCAATGAAGAAAAAGAGTTAATTAAGATCAGAAGAGATAAGTAATGTTTAGAGTAAAGAAATACAATTTGTTAGATCACATAAACATACAGTAATTAATGCAGACTTGACTGAATCAAGATTAACAAAATGACTGCAATTCTTAGCAGAAGACAAAGCAATGGATTCTCGTATCCATAGCTTGATTATTTCTACAGATGAGAAGGCGGAGTTCATCCTGTCATATAACAGATGAAGATCTTGAATGTTTAGATGTAATCAGAAATTATACATTTCACCTATAAAATAAAGTGACTTCATGTAAATAATGGATTGTTAAGCTACATAAACTGCAAAAAACATTTTTTAATAATTGTCAGGGTAAAACAGTACCGTATAATATAACTACAGATGTTGTCTCTGCTTACCTTATGCAATAGAAACTCTAAGATTAATCAAGAACATTAGGCAATACAAGAGGTAAAGTGCATATTGAACATTGGCCAATCCTAATCCTGCCAATTGATTGGAAGTATCGTCTAGTTCAGGGGTTTCCAAAGTTTGTTTCGCAGTCATTAAAAAAATCCATGTAAAAAAAGAAACATTATTAGCGGATGAATAGAAATTGTTTATCGAAATATTCAGAAATAGCAATGGGACTGACCAAAGCATGCTGAACAGCAGCTATTTCTGTTGCAAAAGTCGTCCTATTAATGCCACCCTTATGTTTTGAGTGTCTGATATGCTTTTGATGAAAGAAAAAAATTTATATAAGGCCTTATCATAAAAACGTTATTAATTTCAGTTAAATCATGTTACAAGGCTTTGAGGCATAGATGACAGGTTTGGTACTTGATGTAAACCACAGGACGTTGAAACAGGTAAGTGACAAAAAACTGCAGTGCAGATGAGATTGCTGATAGCCTTGCTTGCATGTACTGGTACATGTATCAGTCCTTTTTTAATTAGCTCAAAGAGCCCATATTTCTCCGTGTTTGGACTACTGAAAATTAACTCTACAATGGATGGTTAAAATACGGATCTTGTAAGAAAGGTGATATAACTTGTAATGCAGAAATTAGTGAAACAAAAGCATCTACAGAAAATGCAGAAACCCTACAATAATAACTCCTGGTGTGAATAATGCACACACACACATACACACACACACAGGGGAGATAAAAAAGATAATGACAGATGATCAGGGGATGGGGCCTCATTAAGATTGTTATACACAAATGCTGATGGATTAGCTGGTAAGGCAGTAGAATTAAAAGATAGGATTCACAACAGTAAGGCAGATATAGTAGCAATTACAGAGACTAAGTTGAGTGAGGACATAAACAGTGTCACAGTTTTTCCTAAGGGTTTCAGAATACTAAGGGTTGAAAGATCTGAGAGGACTGGTGGAGGGATAGCACTGCTCATAAGTGAAAGGATTCAAGTCGAAGAAATAAACTTGGCTATAGAAAGTGAGTTCAAGGAATTTCTTGTTGCTCGCATAAATACTGGGTCAGAGAGCATTATAATAACTGTTGTATACAACCCACCAAGGAACCAAAATAGGCTTGAAGTTTATG
Organism: Halocaridina rubra; assembly: GCA_037179515.1. NCBI lineage: Eukaryota > Metazoa > Arthropoda > Malacostraca > Decapoda > Atyidae > Halocaridina > Halocaridina rubra. The sequence goes on from JAXCGZ010000010.1 coordinate 174,055, forward strand.
AGGAAAGTCATATAGGTACGATTGAAGTCATAAACTCAGTTGTTAACATGGCACGGGAAAAAAAATGTAGGATTTTGATTATGGGAGACTTTAATCATAAAGAGATAGATTGGATAAATCTTGACCCACACAGTGGTGAGGACTCATTCGGGGCAAGATTCCTAGATTGCGTACAAGGGAATTTCCTACACCAACATGTAATGGAACCAACAAGGGCCAGGGGTGGGGATGAGCCATCACTACTTGATCTAGTGTTCACAGATAATGTGTTGGATATTGAAAAAATTGAGTATGAACCACCAATTGGAAAGAGTGACCACTGTGTGTTGTTGATGGAGTATATCATTGAAGATATTCTTCCTGAGAGTAGAGGCACTGAGGACATGAGGAGGAACTATCCGAAAGGAGATTGCATCAAAATGAATGAGCTTTTTGCAGTTATTGACTGGAGAACCTTATTTTACAACAAATCTGTACAAGAAATGTATGACATCTTTTGTGAGAAATATGGGAAGATAGTAGATTGCTGCATACCTGTCACCAAAGTAGGTGTAATTCATGCCAGAGAGAAATGGTTCGATAATGAGTGTAAAAGAGCTAAGGAGTGGAGAGACAAATGCTGGAAAAGGTATAGGAGGAGAAAAAACATAAATGCCTGGCAAACCTACAAAAGAGCAAGAAATGACTACCTAAGTAAAAGGAGAGAGGCAGAGAGAGACTATGAGAGGGACATCACCAGGAAGGCTAAAGAAAATCCCAAGCTTTTCCACAGCTTTAACAGAGGAAAACTGAAGGTAAAAAAACAGGTTTTAAGGCTAAAGAGAGCGGATGGAAGCATCACTGAGACGGATGAAGAGATCTGCAAAGAATTGAACAAGGAGTTTCAGTCAGTATTTACAGTAGAAAATATCCCACCCCCTCACATTGCAGTGATAGAAGCTCAAGGGCCGGTATTAGAGAACATCAACCTTACAGCCACAGAGGTATGCAAAGTGCTGATGGATTTAGATGTTCATAAAGCTACAGGTCCTGATGACATATCCCCTCATGTGCTTAAAAAATGCGCAAACACAATATCAGTGGCACTATGTATCATATTTAAGGAGTCACTGGAGTCGGGGGAGATTCCAAGATGCTGGAAACAAGCAAATGTGATACCTATCTTCAAAAAGGGAAGGAGGGATACGGCTCTGAACTATAGACCAGTTTCCTTGACCAGCATAGTTTGCAAAGTTATGGAGAAACTACTAAGGAAACATATCTCTCTTCACTTGGAATCCTTCAACTTTTTGTCAGTGAGGCAACATGGCTTCAGAGAAGGAAGATCAACAGTAACAAACTTATTAGAATTTTATGATGAGGTAAGCCAAATCTTACAGGAAAGAGAGGGCTGGGCAGATTGCATATTCCTAGACTTCCAGAAAGCGTTTGACACTGTTCCACATGGGAGACTTATTAGGAAGCTGCACTCAATTGCTAGAATAGGTGGAAATGTTTTGGAATGGATAAAAACTTACTTAGAAGGAAGGGAACAGAGTGTTAGAGTAAGACAATCAGTGTCTGAATGGAGAAGAGTTAGTAGTGGAGTTCCACAGGGTTCAGTTTTAGGGCCACTTTTGTTCCTTGTATAAGTAAATGACCTACCAGAGTCTGTAAATTCATTCATGAATATGTTTGCAGATGATGCAAAGATTGTGAAGAAAGTAAAAAACGAGAACAATGGTAGAGAACTTCAGGAGGATCTAAATAATCTGCATGAGTGGTCAGAAAAGTGGCTAATGAAATTCAATACTTCAAAATGTAAGGTAATGAGAATGGGTACAAGTGCAAGAAGGCCCAAGCTTGACTACTCAGTGGCTGGAGTACAACTTCAAGAGACAGAAAATGAGAGAGATCTAGGAGTAAACATACTGGCAGATTTGTCTCCAGAAATACATATAAATGGCATAGTAAGGGCAGCATATGCATTCTTATCAAATGTAAAGGTAGCCTTCAGGCACATGGGCAAGGAAATGTTCAGAAATATTTATGTAACCTATGTGAGGCCAAAACTCGAATATGCAGCCCCCTTTTGGAATCCGCACTTGAAAAAGCACATAGCTAAGCTTGAAAAAATTTCAAAGACATGCCACGAAACTGGTGCCAGAAATACGCAATCTCAGTTATGATGAGAGGCTGAGGGAATTAGACTTACCATCACTCGAAGCTAGAAGAGTGAGGGGGGATATGGTGACAGTCTTTAAATTCCTTCATGGTTATGATAGAGTGGATAGGGATCGATATTTTGATATGGCTAGCACTAGAACTAGAGGTCATAGTTTGAAGCTTCGTAAGAAAACTTCTTTACAGGATGTAAGGAAATACTTTTTCAGTGTAAGAGTAGTTGATAATTGGAATTCGTTAAGCGAGGAGGTAGTTAATGCTAACTCTATCCATTGATTTAAGGACAAGTATGATAAGCATCACTAAGTACAGAATGGAACCGATCAGGATACGGGAAGTTACGAGCTTTGGTCTTTTCCGTAAGCACAATTAGGTAATTAGGTAATCCCAAAATCATCTTGCTCCGATTCTCAGCAAACCTCTACGAAAAAAAAATAATATGAACATAATAATCTGTAGTATGGTTTTATTTGCATTGGCAATGAAGAAACTCCAGATGCTTCTTACAACTATAGCGGTTTCATTGTGAATATATATACTTAAATTCCACGTTTCAACCTTAATAGAATGCTTAAATGACACAGGAGATCTGGTTGAATTATGAAATTCCGATATTGTCGGTTGTAGTGGCTCAACTGGTGTGGTGACATGATTCTGTAACTTACTACACGAGTTCGAATCCCCTGATGGTCATAAAAGTTTTTAGTGGATAATAGTATTGATAATATCACGGTTTCATTGTGTGTGTGTGTGTGTGTGTGTGTGTATAAATATATATATATATATATATATATATATATATATATATATATATATATATATATGTTCCGGTTTTACGTCACGGACTCCCTTATCTACCAAGGGCTAGGACGGTTGCCTTCTTGCGAAGGACTTGTTTCGGCAGATGTAACCCTTACGCTGAGTGCATGCCTTTGCTAACCTCAGACCGTGACGGGGCGCGAACCCTCGACCTGACGCCTCAGAGTCGGAGACGCTACCGACTGAGCCACGGCGACTACATATATATATATATATATATATATATATATATATATATATATATATATATATATATATATATATATATATATATATATATATATATATATATATATATATATATATATATATATATATATATATATATATATATATATAGAGAGAGAGAGAGAGAGAGAGAGAGAGAGAGAGAGAGAGAGAGAGAGAGAGAGAGAGAGAGAGAGCATAAAAAATCGCAGCTTGAAGGATATAGCATAACGAAGATGAACCAGAACTTAGCGATA
>JAXCGZ010000010.1:182500-192500 GCA_037179515.1 Halocaridina rubra
CTAATGCCTTGGCACAGTAATTATGTCTCAGGCTCGAGTCACGGTCAGGGGTAAAATATTATTCATGTTTCCACATATGTTAATGTGTTATTTGATAAGCTTTGATGCAATATTGCATGGAATTTGAATTAAATGCAAAAACAAAGCCACGAATGAGAATGGGAAGAAGCTATAATATGAACAAAAATGTCTTCTTCTCTTAGACCCTCAGTGGTGTAGTTGGTAGTGCCTCAGCAGAGTAATTATTTGCTTGGGGTTCGACTCCCGGTCTGGGATAAAATATTATTCGCATATATATATATATATATATATATATATATATATATATATATATATATATATATATATATATATATATATATATATATATATATATATATATATATATATATATATATATATATATATATATATATATATATATATATATATATATATATATATATATATATATATATATATATATATATATATATATATATATATATATATATATATATATATATATATATATATATATATATATCGGAAAATTCTTCAGATCTTTGTAGTTGTGAACACTCTTAATTAAATTAACTATTAAGTAGAACACAAGGTTAAGATTTATGGAACCTCTGACTTTAACAAGATGAAATATTTTAAGTGGATGTATGTATTTATGTGAATTTCTGTGTGTGGTTTTGTGTGTGTATATATGGGTATATATACATATGAGTGTGCGTGCTTGAGAGAGAGAGAGAGAGAGAGAGAGAGAGAGAGAGAGAGAGAGAGAGAGAGAGAGAGAGAGAGAGAGAGAGAGAGAGAGAGAGAGAGAGAGAGAGAGAGAGAGAGAGAGAGAGAGAGGAAATGAGTGCCTTATCATTAGAAAGATAAAGCGAATCTTATCACATATTCTATGAATGGTTACCCCATGCGAAGACCCCTGATGTGTGGCGACGTTATTTTCTTATCTAATCGGCTTTGATAGATAACAGATAAGAGCAAATAGTCGCATGTGGTTATGCAAATACGGACGACTGACAACTGAGAGGAAAGGGTGTCAATTATACACGCATAAATATTTCAAATATTATTCTTATAAGTAATTAATGTGTTTACATATACATACAGACACACATATGCACACATAAACACACGTACACATACACACAAACACCAACTCCCACTTACACATACACACAGATGTGTGTGTATATATATATATATATATATATATATATATATATATATATATATATATATATATATATATAAAGGCATGCACTCAGCGTAAGGATTACATCTGCCAAAACAAGTCCTTCGCAAGAAGGCAACCGTCCTAGCCCTTGGTTGATAAGGGAGCCCGTGACGTAAAACCGGAACCGGAACCGGAACCGGATATGCTTTTTATGAGTGATACGCCTGGACAAGCAATAAACTGCCCTCATCAGGACTGGGCACCAAGAACACATTACGGTAAAAAAAAGTGAAAGTTTAAGGACAAGACAGAAATAAGGGAATGATACACGACTGGAAACGGACATGCTGGAAGAACAGTCGAAGCACTGAGGACCTACAGATATGGCAAGATTAGGCTCTGAGATGATGATATAGCCGCTTTTGAGGGAGGAGCACTTATAATATGTAGGCAAGACACATGGAGGAAGAGATTTTTAGAGTCTAGAGATGGAAGGAAAGAAGCAGTCTCTGCACCGATCAATCTGCAAGCTACAACTCTCCACGCAGTACATGTGAGTCTAGGCTGTTTGGCAAGTGCTATGCAGATTCAGAAGCGGGGAAGGGATACAACTCACCAACTCATCAGAGCAGCGATGAAAGTGGAAACAATAGAAAAGAAAAAGGCATGATCCCTAATGGCGAAGAGAAAGAGAATCAAGATTAGAAGTAAGAGAAAGGGCATTGATGAGTCTGATAGCCTTAGCTTCAACCCTATCAAGTAGATAAATATAAGAAGAAGCACCCAAGATGTGCAAGCAGTATCTTACTTGGGACTGATAAGAACTTTATGGATTTTAAGTGACTGAAAGTAATAAAAGTAATGACGAAAACGAAACTGAATCCCTAATATTTTTTTTTCTATGCAGATTTAGAAATTTGGTTTATGTGACTCCTCCAAAGCAACTTAAAGGCTACCTGGACTCCAATTATTTCAATATAATTAAGAGGGGAATTTTTTTTGCTTCAAAGGAAACTGTCTTGGGGGCATTAGATTAGATCAGAGTAGAGAGCTGAAGAAAGATTGATACGAGACTGATCACTGGTAGCAGATGAAGGTTGTGAAGAGAAGGCAGAGAAGAAATGAAGGGTTAAATCAAGGCAAAGGCGTGTTGAGAGGAGGATGGGGACTGGAGATGTTCGTTGATGAAGAGCAGGAAAAGAGTTGGTGAAATAATAAAACCCTTTGGAACACCACTTCTAACTGGGAATGAATTATATGTTGTGCCTTCAACAACCACAGATATGATATGGTCAAAAAGAAAACCTGAAATAAGAAAATAGTGATAAGGAATAAAGATGTGAGCATGGAATTTGACCAAGAGTGCCTTGTGCCACAATCTGTCAAATCCCTTAGAGATATCATGGGTGGCGACAAAGGATTCCCAATAGCTCCTCAGAGAAAATGATCATTCAAGAGTAAAATAGGATAGGAGTTCACCTGTGGGTATTGCCTTGTGGAAACCATACCATTGATTGGCAAATATAATCCCTCTGCCTCTCCTCGTAACTATGATTGTGTACCTCTATCACCAATTTGTAGCATGTCTTTGAACTTTCTCCAGTTAATTTATATGTTTTTTCAAGCGCATTATTCCAAAGGATTGCTCTATATTCAAGCTTTGCAATGACATAATTTATATAAATATTTTTAAACATTTCCTTGTCCATGTGTCTGAAGGCCAACATTACATTTGCTAAGAAAGCGTATATAGGTTTAACCGTATCATTGAGATGCATTTCTAGACACTAATCTGTCAATACGTATATACCTAGATATCTCTCGTTCTCCGTCGCTTGAAGTTATGCACCTGCTATTGAGTACCAAAAATTTGTCCCTTTTGCACTCATGCCCATGCTCATTACCTTACATTCTGAAGCACTGAATTTCATGAACCACTTTTCTGACTACACAGACTATTTAGATCTTCTTTAATTCCCTACCATTGTTCTTGCTTTTTATTTTCTTCACAGCCTTTACATCATCTGCAATTATATTTAAAAAGTCATTTACAGACTCTGCTAAATCATTAACATATACAAGGAACAAAAGTGTGCCTAAATCTGCTCCCTGTGGAACCCCACTATTAAGGTTCTTCAGTCAGATACTGAGTGCTTTACACTAACCCTCTGTTCCCTTTTTTCTAAGTAAGTTTTTATCCACTCCAAGACATTTCCACCTAGTCTTGTCATTACTTGAAGCTGTTTAATGAGTCTCCCATACGAGACTGCATGAATTGTCTCCTGAAAATCTAAGACTATGCAGTCTGCCAAGCCCTCTCTTTCTTGTAAGATTTGTCTTACCTTATAATAAAATTCCATTAAGTTTGTTACTGTAGATTCGCCTCCTCTGAAGCCAAGTTGTCTCACTGACAAAAAGGTTGAAAGATTCCAAGTGAAGAGAGATGAATATTCATAGTACTTTCTCGATAACTTTGAAAGCATTTCTGATCAAGGAAATAGGCCTACAGTTTAGAGTTGTGTCTCTCCTTTCATTTTTTAAGATAGGTACTAAGTTTGCTTGCTTGCAGCATCCTGGAATCTCCAGTGACTTTTCAGATATGATGCATAGCACAACAATAATGGTTTAGTACACTTCTTGAGTACAATATCGGATATATCATCAGGTCCCATAGCTTTGTGGGTATCTAGCTCCATCAGCACTTTGCATACATCTGTAGCTGAAAAGACGATGTTCTTCAGTACTGGCCAATGATCTCTAATCACTGCAATCTGAGGGGACTACTGTATATACTTACTGAAACTCCTTATTCAATTCTTAGCAGATCTCTTCATGTGTCTCGAAGATGCTTCCATTTGCCTCTTTAGCTTTAGAAGATGCTATTTGATCTTTAATTTCCTCTGACAAAGTTGTGGAAAAGCTTGGGATTTTCTTTAGCCTTATTGGTAATGCTCTTCTCATAATCCCTCACCGCCTCTCTTTATGTACTTAGGTAATCATTTGTCTCTCGTTAGTAAGTTTGCAAGGCATTTATACTTTTTCTCCTCCTGTATCTATTCCAGCATTTGTCTCTCCACTCCTCAGTTCCCTGACACTCATTATCAAACCATTTCTCTCTAGCATTATTAACTCCTATTATGGTGGAGGGTTGCAGCATCTCACTATCCTCTCATTTTCCTCTTGAAAGATATCTTACATCTCTTGTAGAGATTTGTTGTTATACGTCTACCACTCAATTCATGCAAAAATATTTATTTTCTTGCAGTCTCCTTTCAGATAGAACTTTCTCTTCTTAGCAGTTCTCCTACTATCAGGCAGATCATCTTTGATGGTATAGTCCATCAACAACACACAGTTGTCACTTTGTACAATTTGTGACTCAAACTCAATTTTACCAAATAGATGTTCTTTGACTACTAGATTAAGCAATGATGACTCATCTTCAACCCTGTCCCCTATTGGTTCCAGTAAATGTTTGTGCAGGAAATGTCTTTGTGTACTATCTAGGAATTTTGTCCTAAAAGAATCCTCCTCACTGTCCTGGTCAAGAATAATCCTTTCTATCCTTAATCCCCATAATCAATATTCTATGCTTTCTCTCTTGTGGGATGTTAACAACTGTGTTTGAAACTTCAATAGTATCCCTGTTACTTTTCCTCGTAGACCTCTAGCCTCTCTTGATTCCTTGGTGGGTTATATACAAAAAATATTATAATCCTCTCTGAACCAGCATATTTTCTAACAAGTAATTAATTGAACTCGTTCTCTATAGCAAAGTTTATCTCTTCAACCAAAAACCTATCACTTATATGCAATACCATTTCTCCACCAATCCTCTCAGATTTTTCTACAATCGTTATCTTAATACCTCCATGAAAAACTGACACTGTTTATATCCTCAATTAACTTGGTCTCTGTAACAACTACCATATCAGCCTTACTGTTGTATATCCAATACTTTTATTCTACTGCCTTACCAGCTACCCCATGCATTTGTGTACAGCATTCTCAATGAGGTTGCATCCTTTGATTTTCGAGCTTTTTCCTTATCAACCTTTTGACCGGATGAACCCAGAAAGAAAACTCTCTCCTATATTCTTCATTTCTACCCTCATTTGACCTTATAGCTTTTTGTAACCTGCTTTTAAACATTTCTATCTCTTCCTGTGTTCTATATGGGCGAATGAACACTGCTCTAGATACATAAAAGTATTTAAGGTATTGTGTTCTTCTCAGTATTTCTTTACATAATTCTCCTCTCTCAAAGGATACTATCATTATTCTTGTCTTTTCCTCCCTATTGTATTTGCCAATTAGGTGAATGATTACAATATTTTCTGGACCTTATCCCACTCCAAGTTTCGTTATCAGGTCTAAAACCTTAGCATTATTACGTTCATATCTTCTGAGACTCATTTAAGCCTGAGATTATCACTTACTTCTCTTTATCAATTCCCTGCTTGATCAGTAGGTTTGCTCTTTCAGTCACAATAGCTTTCAAGTTTTCTATTACTGTTTCTTTATTTTCAACTGTACTTACATTTGCCAGTACCATCTCTATCATTGCCTCTTTCTAACTTCCATTTGATTCACTGCAACTGCAGAAGTTCTTGTAATACTCTCATACTCTGTATTCAGCTCCTGACAATCTCTTCTAAACTGCTCAGTATTTTCCTTCATCTGAACATGGATGGAATGGGAAAGCTGGGATAGGATAGGGAGGGAAACAGTGATGATTTCGAGTGAACTTTCTAAGCTATATTTAGGGTGTCATCACTGGTCTAACCTCAATCTTATCTCTCTTTCAGAAGACAGCATTGTACAGGCATTTAAGTTACTTTGACAATCACACAAAGTTTTGTTATTATCATCTTGTTGGAAAATTCTAACTTTCAATTCTTTCTTTTCCTCCTCTAGCATTTTTTTATTAGTTTTTGTAAAACTTTTCTCTTTTCCCCTTATGTCTTGTTACTCTGAATCTTTTAAATTATCTCTTATTTTGCCTTTCTATTTTACCTTACTCTTTTCTTTCACTTCTGTTTCCATATTTTGAATTTTGACATCCAAGTTCTTAACCAGATCCGTTACAAAGGCCAATAGTTCCCTGAAATCGTTTTTCAGTATCCTCATAAGTTTTGCTCTCCTACAACCTCTGGGAATCCTCTTCCATCTCTCCCCCGACCATATGGGGGTTTAGAAAGACAACAAGATGCATCTCTACTAGGAGTTTGAGTCTCACAAAAATGCATTTTTTTTTAATTTAATCTCTCACAGATTTGCTTTAGTCTTTTATGAATACCAATTCAAGTATTCCTTTCATTAAGCCATTTTCCTAGTAATACAAACACAAACTTAAAATTTTACTTTAGTAATAAAAAGAAGCCGCAAGAGGAAAAGCTTGAACATGAAGCTGAGGAAAACATTAGAGTCCTAGAAAACACTTGTCACAGCAGAACTGTAGTGGCCTATTCTAATGCTTGCTATTTTTTTTATTTTTGATTGCTAAACTGATCAGTTTAGAAAAATAAGTATCTTTAAAGCCAATTTTAAACTAAGATATGCAATTACATGATCAAGTCAATTGCAAGTAAAACATAAAAGCTAACTTGGTTTATATGAAAATATCAATAAAAAAAAAGACAATAAGTAGATTGGCACCTCAGCTCAACCAAATGCTGACAGCCAGTTATTTTTTTTTTACTAGTATTATATTTTGACTACTAAACTAACTGTCATGAGTAGGGCATTTTTTAACAAGACTTAAACCACAGGATCAACTTAATTACAAGCAATAAAAGCTCCCATGATTCATACAAAAATGAGGTAAATTCGATTATATTAATTATGGTACCTCTCCTGATTCTTTTTTCCTTAATGGCTGAGTCTTTTTTTTTCACTTTCAAATCTTACAGCAAAAAGTTTATAAAAAAAAATATACAATACAATAAAAAAAAAAATCTGCAGATTTTCTCTTATCGGAAATATCAGATTTTTTGTATGCAAAGAAAATTTGCAAGACACTGTTCCAATGCCCACGTCATATTTGTATATGTGTGAGTGCGTATGTTTGTACTTAATATATATATATATATATATATATATATATATATATATATATATATATATATATATATATATATATATATATATATATATATATATACATATACATATACATATGCATATGCATATACACATACACATACATATACACATACACATACACATACACATACACATACACATACACATATACATATATACATATATATATATATATATATATATATATATATATATATATATATATATATATATATATATACGTATGTGTGTGTATGTGTGTGTCTGTGCATATATATGTGTGTGTGTGTGTGTGTGCGTGTAACACACACCCTTTAACATACTACAACTGAATGTATTATGGACTTTAAAAGGCCGGTCTATACAGCTTCAAGTTAAATTCTTCCCTTACGCCTACATCTTCACCAAATATTCTAGCGTATTCATTACACATCTCTTACTATGCCATTACATTTGACAAATCATAACACTCCCCATCTCTGTTTCATTTTCAACTCTTCTTACTCATATTTCCTATAATTATGGTAGATGTTAAGAATCTCTGACGATCTTAATGACTCCACTATTGGCGTGAAGGTAGAAACGCTTGGTAGTAGTAATGGTTCTGCTAAGCTTTCAACTCCTGATAGATCTGCTTTTTTCTCTCTTCACTTTTCTAATACTCTTGGTCTTAGCTCCAATCTTTCGTCTGTGGAACAGCACTTGGGTATATCCCTCCCTAACCTCCTTCTCTCTGAAACCAAGCTGTCTAGCCATACTTTCTCTGACCCATATCAAATCTCGCACTATAACCTGTATTCTCGTTTTCGTTCCAAAGGTGGAGTCTGTGCCTACTGCAACACTAACACTCCTATTGCAAGGCTTATGGTCCTTGAAGTTCCTAACTTTGATGCTCTCTGGCTGAAGATCTAGCTCTCCACTACAACTATATATCTTTGCTTCTACTACTTCTCTCCTAACCTCACTAACTTTGTGTCCATTTGTTTTAATATCTGTCCTCTTTGCCATGTGCTATCGTCTCACCCACATGTTGAAGTTCTCTATATTGGAGACTTAAATGTACACTACAGTGAGTGTCTTCATACAAATCACCCTGATGTGGGAAGAAGTGAGGAATTTGCTTTCTCTGTTACTCATGATCTGGAGCATATTCAGGGTTATTTATATGTACAGCTATTTCAGTAGGAGGAGTTACAAACAACCCAAGAGTAATTATTGACCCATTAACTACAACTTTAAAATAACTTAATAATTACTAAATGATTACCTATTTACAATAATTACATATTTTGATAAAATATATTATTTACAATTTGTACGTTTGTACAATGCTCCCCCCTTGGAAGAGACTAAAGGGCGTCCTGCCCTAGAGAAACGAATAGGAGGAGGATCATCTTCTTGAAGGTAGGCGACTTTCAAGCAGTCAATGGATATCCACTCCTCAGTGCCACGGATGTTGAGGAGGAATGCCTTTGAACGTCGTCGTATGATCTATACGGTCCAGTGTAAGGAGGTGTTAGAGGCGTCCGATAACTATCCGTTCTGATGAAGACGTGGGTGGCTGTGTTGAGGTCTCGTGGAATGAAAGTTTTTCTGTTATTCTGGTATGTTTGTTTTGCAGGTGTGTATTTTCCAACTATCTGGCGGAGACGATCTAGATCTTCATGGTGATTGTTGTTTGGGAAAAACTCCGCAGGTACCACCAAGGGGTCACCATATACCGTCTCGGCTGAGGATGCGTTAAGACCTTCTTTGGGAGTAGTTCGGACTCCAAGGAGTACCCAAGGTAGTTGATGTGTCCAAGAATTGCTTGTGCAGCGGGTGATGAGAGCTGCCTTTAGTGTTCTGTGCATGCGTTCAACCATGCTGTTGGCTTCTGAATTGTAGGACGTTGTGTGATGGTTTGTGGAGCCAAGGAGCTGACTGAGAGAGTTCCAAAGTTAGGATGTAAATGTGGAACCCCTATCTGATGTAATATGTTCGGGGATGCCAAATCTTGAAATCCAGGCAGATAGTAAGGCAGAAGCACAGGAGGAGGAGTTACAAACAACCCAAGAGTAATTATTGACCCATTAAATACAACTTTAAAATAACTTAATAATTACTAAATGATTACCTATTTATAATAATTACATATTTTGATAAAAAAAAATATGATTTACAATTTGTACGTTTGTTCAGGATACATAAGAAATATAATATTTTCCATGGCTGGGATTCAAGCCCCGAACATATCATTCATCTTCGAGTCTTTTAATGTAACATAGTCTACAATATTTTATAGTTATATACTAACTTAAGCACTGGTATTAATTATTTATTCTCATTATTATTAGGTATCATTAGGGATGTATTTCGCATACAAATTCACAGTACATTATCTATTTGTAATTTGTTTAGCTTCACGTGTTCAAGCACATGTTGTTATTTTTGTACTTACGAAACAGCCCATCAGCTCCTGATTGTGGTATTTATATTTACGTTTTAGGACAAATAGCTCAATAATCGGTTAATGAGGATTACTTTACTTTTATTATTATTATTATTATTATTATTATTATTATTATTATTATTATTATTATTATTGTTATTATTATTATTATTATTGTTATTATTATTATTATTATTATTATTATTATTATTATTATTATTATTATTATTATTATTATTATTATTATTATTTTTATTATTATTATTATTATTATTATTATTATTATTATTATTATTATTATTGTTATT
>JAXCGZ010000010.1:195000-197500 GCA_037179515.1 Halocaridina rubra
AGGAGAAGACAGTGGTAATCTCAGGCATAAGCGAGTCCCAGGAACCAACATGGCAGGGGAGACTTGAAGAAAATAAAGCTAGGGTTGTAGACCTGATAAGAAAGCTTGGAGTAGTATGTGGTCCCAAGGATATTGTAAACATACACCAACTAGGTAAATATTCTAGGGAAGGAAAGCCGAGACCAACAAAAGTAACCTTTGAGAGAGGGGAAACATGTAGGGAAATATTGTTGAGAAAAAAAAGTCTAAAAGACCTTCAAGAATTAAAAGAAGTGTTCATTAGACAATACAGAACACAGGAAGAGATGGGAAAGATCAAAAACTTGTTGCAAGAGGCAAGAAGGTTAAATGATGAAAGAAATGAAGAAGAGAAGAGAAATTTTCATTACAGAGTTCTTCCAGACAAAGGGGAGATAAAGAAGATAATGACAGAAGATCAGGGGATGGGGCCTCATTAAGATTGTTATACACAAATGCTGATGGATTAGCTGGTTAGGCAGTAGAATTAAAAGATAGGATTCACAACAGTAAGGCAGATATAGTAGCAATTACAGAGACTAAGTTGAGTGAGGACATATACAGTGTCACAGTTTTTCCTAAGGGTTTCAGAATACTAAGGGTTGAAAGATCTGAGAGGACTGGTGGAGGGATAGCACTGCTCATAAGTGAAAGGATTCAAGTTGAAGAAATAAACTTGGCTATAGAAAGTGAGTTCAAGGAATTTCTTGTTGCTCGCATAAATACTGGGTCAGAGAGCATTATAATAACTGTTGTATACAACCCACCAAGGAACCAAAATAGGCTTGAAGTTTATGAGGAAAGTCATATAGGTACGATTGAAGTCATAAACTCAGTTGTTAACATGGCACGGGAAAAAAAATGTAGGATTTTGATTATGGGAGACTTTAATCATAAAGAGATAGATTGGATAAATCTTGACCCACACAGTGGTGAGGACTCATTCGGGGCAAGATTCCTAGATTGCGTACAAGGGAATTTCCTACACCAACATGTAATGGAACCAACAAGGGCCAGGGGTGGGGATGAGCCATCACTACTTGATCTAGTGTTCACAGATAATGTGTTGGATATTGAAAAAATTGAGTATGAACCACCAATTGGAAAGAGTGACCACTGTGTGTTGTTGATGGAGTATATCATTGAAGATATTCTTCCTGAGAGTAGAGGCACTGAGGACATGAGGAGGAACTATCGGAAAGGAGATTACATCAAAATTAATGAGCTTTTTGCAGTTATTGACTGGAGAACCTTATTTTACAACAAATCTGTACAAGAAATGTATGACATCTTTTGTGAGAAATATGGGAAGATAGTAGATTGCTGCATACCTGTCACCAAAGTAGGTGTAATTCATGCCACAGAGAAATGGTTCGATAATGGGTGTAAAAGAGCTAAGGAGTGGAGAGACAAATGCTGGAAAAGGTATAGGAGGAGAAAAAACATAAATGCCTGGCAAACCTACAAAAGAGCAAGAAATGACTACCTAAGTAAAAGGAGAGAGGAAGAGAGAGACTATGAGTGGGACATCACCAGGAAGGCTAAGGAAAATCCCAAGCTTTTCCACAGCTTTATCAGAGGAAAACTGAAGGTAAAAGAACAGGTTTTAAGGCTAAAGAGAGCGGATGGAAGCATCACTGAGACGGATGAAGAGATCTGCAAAGAATTGAACAAGGAGTTTCAGTCAGTATTTACAGTAGAAAATACCCCACCCCCTCAGATTGCAGCGATAGAAGCTCAAGGGCCGGTATTAGAGAACATCAACCTTACAGCCACAGAGGTATGCAAAGCGCTGATGGATTTAGATCTTCATAAAGCTACAGGTCCTGATGACATATCCCCTCATGTGCTTAAAAAATGCGCAAACACAATAACAGTGGCACTAAGTATCATATTTAAGGAGTCACTGGAGTCGGGGGAGATTCCAAGATGCTGGAAACAAGCAAATGTGATACCTATCTTCAAAAAGGGAAGGAGGGATACGGCTCTGAACTATAGACCAGTTTCCTTGACCAGCATAGTTTGCAAAGTTATGGAGAAACTACTAAGGAAACATATCTCTCTTCACTTGGAATCCTTCAACTTTTTGTCAGTGAGGCAACATGGCTTCAGAGAAGGTAGATCAACAGTAACAAACTTATTAGAATTTTATGATGAGGTAAGCCAAATCTTACAGGAAAGAGAGGGCTGGGCAGATTGCATATTCCTAGACTTCCAGAAAGCGTTTGACACTGTTCCACATGGGAGACTTATTAGGAAGCTGCAATCAATGGCTAGAATAGGTGGAAATGTTTTGGAATGGATAAAAACTTACTTAGAAGGAAGGGAACAGAGGGTTAGAGTAAGACACTCAGTGTCTGAATGGAGAAGAGTTAGTAGTGGAGTTCCACAGGGTTCAGTTTTAGGGCCACTTTTGTTCCTTGTATATGTAAATGACCTACCAGAGTGTGTAAATTCATTCATGAATATGTTTGCAGATGAT
>JAXCGZ010000010.1:202500-205000 GCA_037179515.1 Halocaridina rubra
TTAACTATTTGAGAATAATTTCTAAATATAAAATTTGACATCAAGTCAAAAATTTAGGTTGAAAGAAATATGGCTGTAGGACCTACTCTCTTAGAGCACAAATCTAAAAATATGAAACATTAAGCTCATTAAAGCTATTGACAATCTGAACTGTATCTACAGTAAGTATGTGCTACTATAGTACATATACAAGGTATTACTCTTTTAATTGCATATACTTCCTCTACTAGCACAAGTGTCCAAGGAAAACAGATGGTTTTGTATTGCCAGCGATACTACTGGCACTTTTATGGGCTTGATAATTAAAAAGATTGCTGTATATAAATAATTATTTCCACTTAGGATAGCAATTATGCAATAGAGAAACCGAATTCATATACATGTATTATTAGTTACTTAAGCCCTTGGTTGACAAGGGAGTCCGTGACGTAAAACCGGAACAACCGGAACAACTAAGGATGGGATGGGATAGGAGGGGAAATATGGAAGAGGGAATTAAGGATATAAGGGAATTGGAGGGAAAAGCACGAAAATTAAATAAAGTAAGAGACAAAAAAGAGAGGGGCAGACCCTCGTGCTTAGTTGCTAGTTACCCGTAACCTCTATATCAATAAGGTTTTACCGTGGGTATGAGTAAGGGACGAGAATATGTAAAATTCCAGAAATGATTTGGAATATATGGATTTCATTGCTACAGGTTTTACTCTCTTTAAATGCATCAGTACTTACGCCAGGAACGAACTTCATACCCCACAAATAGGTATAAACCTGAGCAACAGATCTAAATAAACTGTTGTTTTAGATTCTCCACCCACGGATGGGTGGAACGGGTCATGGAGGACCCATAGAGCGCTTGCCATCCGGCATAGGCCCCATCCCCCACTGTGGTGCCCAGCCACAACAGTAACCTCCCAGGTAAACAGCTTAAACTCTCAAGCCTGGACGAGGCGCGATCTGTCGACCTTGCGAATGCTAGGCCAGCGCGTTACCACTGTACTAGCCAGGAGGCAGAAATAAATAAGCCTTCTCTTGTCTATCTTCGAAATGCAGCATAATTGTAAGTAAAAGTTTCCTTTCCAACTTTCAAACTCACTTTGCCAACGTACCCATAGTACTTCTGTCCATATAAACTATTTTTTAAAAGGCCTCTATATTGTTTTCTCAACTTGCTCATAATTCTAAACATCCACAAGGTTATTAACTATCATAGCAGCTTTAGCTGAAAATTTAGCTTTAATGAGCATTATCTGCTGTTCAACTTGTCAATTAATTCGAGCCTAATAGATTTCTCATATTTTCTAAGTAAATCTCTTGCGTCATCATCTGCAAATGAGGGTAAAAGCTACATTTTTCTTCACCTCAAATAACTTTTTTATATAACAATTCCACTGCGTATTTCTTTACACTCTATTACGGTTCTGATTCAATGACCTGTCTCCACCAGTCTCCTTTATCAATAGCACCTTCTATATACTGCTCAGTCCGCGACTCTGAGGCGTCAGGTCGAGGGTTCGCGCCCCGTCACGGTCTGAAGTTAGCAAGGGCATGCACTCAGGTTAACGGTTACACCTGCCAAAACAAGACCTTCGCAAGAAGGCAATCGTCCTAGCCCTTGGTAGAAAAGGGAGTCCGTGACGCAAAACCGGAACTGCTGGACTCTAAAAGTTCTAATTCTCTGATTAGCTGTTGGTGAATGAGTTTATGGTACAAGATACTGCCTAGTCTTACTTTTGAAAATTCGTATACACATATATTGCTGCATCGTATCATTTGTAATATCATACTTACTCGTACTTGTACTGTGTATCTATACCCATATCTCTGGCTATCTAAGATACCTCTACTTTGCATAAGTTATGATAATTAATTCAGAGGAAGAGTTGACTACAAAATCTTTTCATCAATTTTCGCTTTATGAGAGGAATATATATATATATATATATATATATATATATATATATATATATATATATATATATATATATATATATATATATATATAGTAGGAAAAAGCCCATTAAAGAAAAAAATGAAACTATATTTGGAGTACTTATTAATTTCGTGACCCTATCTGGCCACCATCTCAAAGCACAATGACAAGAGACACAGATATAGCAAATGAAGAACATATGACAAGAAGGAGAAAAAGCTGCCCCACAAAGGGAAATTTAAAAGGGATTAAAAGATACCAGTCTTAATTACCAGCAGAGGGGTCTGTCGATAATCCCCACACACTGGCCTCAAAGGGAAATAAAGTTAATAATTGAATAATATGTAAAGGAAATAATAATAAAAATAATAATAATAATAATAATAATAATAATAATAATAATAATAATAATAATAATAATAATAATAATAATAATAATAATAATAATAATAATAAAATAAAAATTGTAGTAATAATAATAAGAAAAAATAATCATGAAAATAAATAAAATATTGTATGTTCTATTTACATGAAATAGCAATTGCATATATATGTAATATATATATATAT
>JAXCGZ010000010.1:217500-227500 GCA_037179515.1 Halocaridina rubra
ATGTTTCACATAGCTTTTTTCTTGACTTCCCATGTAATGACTAATGTTTTTGGACCTGTAGCAATAACCAGACAGATCAAAAAGTTGGTGAGATAATAACCTTGGGAGTGGAACTGTTCTTCTCAGCCTCTGTCAAAATTTTTCTCCCTTCGCTTCTTTATTTAAGCATGCCTGTTTTATAGATATTCAGGCCAGAAATGAGATATACCAGTCATACAGATCCTCTCCTTATGATTTATGTAGCTCCACTTTTATTACAACTATGAATCACTGGTCTGCTCAGATTCGTAGGCCTAAAGTTTCCTTTCTTAGAAGGAAACATGATGGCCTGAATTCTTCTCGAATTTAAAAACGCTTCTGGTTTTTAAACAAAAATATCTAAATATATTTGAGAAGTTCTGTATCATAAACTTTCTCCTTCTCATTCATATTGACGGCTATAGAACATGCTCTTCCACTGTCTAAGACAGTCTCATTGGCTTTATTTTAATGTCAACTCTTCCTTAAGCGATTCCATTGCACTTGACCCTCATACTTTACCCAATACAGCTTCAGCAAGGCAAGATCCATTGGTGACCTCCTATCCTCTCTCACTCTTAGTTAGTTATCTTCCCTGAGGAGCAATGGAGAATCTTTTGTCATAGTTCTTGATATATCTAAGGCTTTCGACTGAATGTGGCACAAGGCTCTGCTAGCCAGAGTTCCTGCTTATTGTTCTACCCCTTGTCTCTATTCTCTGAATTCCAGTTATCATTCTGACTGTTTCATATCTGAGGTTGTTCATGGCGCACAATCTTACTTAAGCACAGTTATCACTGGTGTTCCAAAAAGTCCATCTCTTCATCATTGGTCTTCTCCGGTCCCCATCCATTCTCTTCCATGCCTTCCCCGACGATTTACCCCTTCAAGTTTCCGTTACCTTCTCCTAGCCGCCTTTATCTGCTGCTCGTATTAAGTCTAGTATACGTATTTAGTTAGCTCTCAACTCGGATTTATGCTTAGTATCCAAGTGCGGCACTCAAAATCTAGTAATGATGAATGACTCCGAACAACAGCTATTGGCTATTTCTTTATCTTCTTCTCCACCTGGTAACCACATTGTATTGGAAAACAACGAAATTTATCCTCTCTCTACTATTAACATATAAGGAATACAGATAGCAATCTAAATTGTCTTGGAGCAATCACATAATTCAATTTGTTAAAGATTAATCTAAGAAACTGGGCCATCTGATCCATAATCGTAATTACTGTTCATCTCAATTACTTATAATTTAAAAAGATCTTTTCTGATCCTTCTTAGAATACTGCTCTGGAATCTAGGGTGCTTCTTCTTATGCCTGTCTCATCGATAAGCTCGAATCTAAGTCCATTAGAGTTACTAGTGTCCCATCAGTTATTTCTAATTCCGATTTTTTCTTCTTCGCTGTTCTGATCAATTAGTAAGTTGGATCCCTCCCCCTCTTAGTCACGTAAGTACTGAATGGAGATTTGGATTTAGCGAATTGGTCTGTTTATGACTGCTTCTCTTCTTCCACATTCTGGAACTCACTTCCTGCTTCTGTTTCCCCTAACTCTTAGAACCTTTCTTCTTTCAAAAACAGATCTATTGTCTTCTCAGGGCCCAATCTTGCGTTATATCTAGTTCTTCATTACTTAGATTGTTTCTTCAGTCTGTCTTTTTTTTATTGTGTATCAATCTCTTAATTCTGCCTTGTTCTTAAGTTGCTATTTTTCCTTAAATAGTTTCTTATCTCCCGGGCCAAATATGGGCAATTAATTTTCCAGTCCCAATGTCACAATGAAAAAAAGATCTTTCCAAACTGACTCATGGCTTCATTCCACATTTACATTATATGCCTGGTATATAGGTAACTGCAGAGGTCAAATAAGCACATTATCAAGCGTGAAGACATGTAAAAATTTTAGCCTCAGACCATGCTTCGAAACCAGGATATATAATCAGCATGCCATGTGCTATGGTACTACCAGCGAGAGCATAAGAGAAGAGAGAAACCTATTAGTTAACTATCAAGCTAGGGAATGGATACATTCTACCAAGTTAAAATTTAATTTTAGTTTACGCATTTAATTCAAATCCCTGCTATATATGCATCTGCAATGGTCAAAATGTATTATATGTGATAAAATGGAAAAATTTTGCGTCTGGCAGGGATTCGATCCTAAGATACTTTATCAGTGTGTCAAGGCATTATCAATTATAGCACTGAAGATAAAAAAGAAGGAAAAATCCCAGCTAACAGCTAATTTTTTTTTTCATGAGTGTGACACTGGGACAGGCAAGAAAATTGACCTTATTAGGCCCGTTCACCAACATAGATTTATACGAAGAAAAGTAGAAACTTAAGAACAAGGCAGAAATAAGAGAATGATACACAGTAGGCAAAGGACAGGCTGAATGAATAGTTGGAGAAATGAAGACCAAGAGAAATGGCAGGATTAGCCTCTGAGATAACGATGGACCGAGTTTTAAAGGAATATAAGTCATAAAAATTAGGCAAGAAAGAAGTAGGAAGAGAATACAAGAGTCTTGAGGTTTAATGGAAGAAGAATTCATTGCACCGGCCAAGCCATTTGCTACTTATCTCAGCTTGGTGAGTGTTACAAGGTCTCGGGAGTTAGGGAGGGATGCAGCCCGCCAAGTCATCAGAGCAGCGATGGAAGTAGTAACGACAGAAAAGAGAAAAGGATGATTTCTTGTGGTGTAGAGAAAGAGAATCCAGATTAGAAGTAGGAGGAGTCATTGATGAGTCTGATTTTTTTAGATTTGACCCTATCAAGGAGATAAGTATAAGAAGAATCACTCCAGATGTTTGAGCAGTATTCTAAACAGGGACAACTAGGGCCTTTATTGATCTTAAGTAACTGAAAAGAGAAAATGTAATGATGAAAGTGAAACAGAACCCAAATCTTTTTAGATGTAGAGTTAGAAATTTGGAATATGTGACTCCTCCAATGCAACTTTGAGGTTTTCTGGCTTTCATATATGTTAATAGAAATTAGAGGATAATTTTCATTAGTTTCAAAGAAAATTGGGCTATCAGGAGTAGCATAAGAGACATAGCCATATTCTCTGTCTAGAAGGCATACAATTAATCATATATATATATATATATATATATATATATATATATATATATATATATATATATATATATATATATATAAACTGGAGAAGACGCACCTCAGTGCTGTCAACTCGAGGGGGCGCTCCACATAATTGGCCAACTGAAGATTGCCTATCCTAGCCTAACCTAACCTAAGGTAACCTAGGCTAACCTAACTTAAGGTGTTCTACGTCCATTTGCTTAATTATGAGATGCGTTATCTCCAGTTGTCCAATTGTGAGGGGTGTTTTCTCCGGTTGGCGGTGCTGAGGTGCGTTTTCTCCAGTTTACCATATATATATATATATATATATATATATATATATATATATATATATATATATATATATATATATATATATATATATATATATATATATATATAGAGAGAGAGAGAGAGAGAGAGAGAGAGAGAGAGAGAGAGAGAGAGAGAGAGAGAGAGAGAGAGAGAGAGAGAGAGAGAGAGACTTGTGGTAAGATATTTAGGGTTTACCAAAGTTTGTAAGTATCCTGGTTTCCATGGGGAGGCTCGGTATCATTAGGAAGCAAAGTTTGGTGAATCCTCACGATGTAGAGAGCATGAAACGGGTCTGACAGGATGTGCTTGAGATGACAAAAAATTGGAGTGGCTATGTGGGGGACTTATATTAAGGGGAGATTCCCCAGGAAAGTTCACGTTCAGTTTACTGCAATACACACTCTCTCTCTCTCTCTCTCTCTCTCTCTCTCTCTCTCTCTCTCTCTAGCTATGTATAATTTTGAAGCTCCATAGGACTTATATTTACTCATCTAATTAGTTATTCATATACGTGTATGTTTATACGCATGCATATGCATATCTTCTGTATGCGTATACGTAAATTCTTTTCCACTGTCCGGTACTGCATGCTATGTTTTCTTCGTGCCCGGCCCGACGAGGGTAGATTTATTTTTATCTTTTTATATTTTTGGCCCGTCCTGGTGTCACAATGATAATAAAAAAAAACAGCTATGCACTACCAACCACACCACCGAAGGCATAAAGGTGGAAACAAACCTTTCAATTATTTGCTAAGCTAGCGAAGGACTGAACTCTTCTGAATACTTTTGGTTCACGTTACTACTGCTTTCCAACCTCAATCGTGGCTTCATTTTCGCATTTATTTCAAATTCCATGCTATATAGGCATCAATAATTATCAAATAAACACATTAACATATGCTAAAACATGAAACATATATATCCTTGGGTCAGGATTTGAACCTAAGACATGTAATCTCTGCGCCAAGGTGATACCAATTACACCAACGAAGGACTAAAAGAAGACAAAATCCTGTCAGCTAACTGCTAAGCTAGGAATGCACGCATTATTCTGAATGCTTTTAGTTCATTTTACTGCTTCTTCCCAACGGCATTCAAGGATTCGTTTTTACATAAATTCAAACCCCATGTAAAAATATGTTTCATGTTTTTACATATGTTAATATGTTTATTTTTACATATGTTAATGTTTTTATCTGATCTTTAATTATATCATTATTGATGCCTATATAATGTCTCAGTCAATTCTCTTCAGGGAAATGAAAGCTATGCATAGAGATGATTTCTAGTTTGGTAGCAACCTATCCAATTGCATGCAGTCAGAAAAAAAAAAAGTATCATCTGAGCTCTCTGTTGAATTTGGAATCTTTCAATGTTCTGAACTTACTCTCTTGCTTTTCATTGTATTCATAAATGACTTACAAGTTGTTGCTCAGGACGCCATGCTTGTCAAATTAGCAGATGGTACTCAGTTTCTTCTTTCCAAATATATAAAACTTCTTGTCCTCCTAATCATGGAAGGAGAGGAAAAAGACATTCTCTTACCCTATTTATTCCGCTCTCTCTGTCTATATAGACACAAGCAACGTCACTTCCGGTCAGCCATATTAGCGCTTTTTCTTCTTTATAAACTACATAGACATCATATAGTAACATCCATTCTTGTTTTAAAAAAAGAAAAAAGATAATTTTTAAGAAGTACATTCATATATAGAACTCCAAACAGCAACTAATATATTGTTAGAACGAAATTTGAAGTCTACTTGGCATTTTATTCTTGGTACTTTTAACATTTCTGTTCATACCACTCTTTTGGATTTCATTGTCTTTATTTACAAATTTGATAATATTCTATCCATTGTCCTCATTATCTAAATAAATTGCCTTTATCACATTTCATGTTAATTTCAGGGTTTGCCTTTTATAAGTTTTCCATTTAATATTTCTTTAAGGGAACTCCATTTCGTCTTAGTAAATTGAGTATTTCAAGTTTTTCAACTATCATACCATAGAACATATTTTTCCCCCAAGAATAGAAGGTTCTGTGCTTACAGAGTCACTTTCAGCCGTTTCTTCGAAATCATTGGTATCCTTATCAAGATACCACTTACTCCAACTATTTCCCAATGCCTTGCTTGTTTTTGCACGTTAACTATCAAACTGTTGGATTTTTTAACAAAAATGACACAATTGTACTAGTAATGTAATAGTTCCTCTGCCCATACAACCTCGAGTTGGACTAAAACCTTAATATTGTAAAGGAGTATTTTTACAGTCTAAAATAGCTAGATATGAGCTTTTGCCACTTTCTATTGCTCTCTCAATTATTTCACAGTTAATCAGTCTTTTTGCAATCATAACTGTAGATTCAACCATTCCATTAGATCTAGGAAAATGTAAAATACTAATCTAATGCTCAAAAACATATATCATAAAGAGTTCTTTAAACTCATCGCTGATAAATTGAGAACCATGAGCAGATACTTTACTACAAAAGGCAGTCCTAATTTTGCAAAGTGTGCTCTCAGTTTCCCTCCCACTGTGGTTGATTTTGTATTTTCTAGTAGTCAATCTCCCAAAACTTACTATAATCAATAGTTATCAAATAAAAACAGTTCTTGACAAGAGGAATTTCCCTCACATCATTGGGCAAATCATTTCATATTCTCGGTTTCAACAACTGCAAAACATCATCCTTATTAGGCTCCTTCTGCATCATGGTCTAACAATTAATATGATCAAACATTCCACTTTTCCCATTACAATACAAATATGAACGTGACAAAGAATAAGTTCGTATCATGTCACTTCCCTTTTTTCTTTTTTTCCATTTTCTACATCATATTGCAAAATTCTCATGAGCATATTCTTCAGCCGTTCAGGGACCTACACAAAGGTTTAAGGATTATTGTCTCTAACGGCTTGTGATAACTTTCTACAGTAGTTTTTCTTCCAAATGTTATACTGATGGAATTTCCTTAAAGCAAATACAGTTGAGAGTGCTTCCTTTTCCATTTGTGCATTCCGAGTTTCTATCTCAGTCAGAGCTCGACAAGCCTATCCATTA
The DNA here is from genome assembly GCA_037179515.1 of Halocaridina rubra. Classification (NCBI taxonomy): domain Eukaryota; kingdom Metazoa; phylum Arthropoda; class Malacostraca; order Decapoda; family Atyidae; genus Halocaridina; species Halocaridina rubra. The sequence continues at coordinate 223,996 of JAXCGZ010000010.1, forward strand.
TGCTTACCAGACTGTATCAAGGCTGCACCTAAGCCTTTATGTGAAGCATCACAATGGATGACCAAATCATCATTTATATTATAGTACTGCAAGACTGGTGAGGTAGAGAGATCATCTTTAATTCTATGATATAGTTTGTGATGATCATCTGTCCACTTCCACTCAACATTTTGATTTGTTAACTGCCTTAATGATTCCATCAACTATGATAAATTAGGTGAAAATTTCGCTAATTAATTAACCATACCTGCAAATCTTTGTAAACCAGCTTCATCTGTTGGCAGATCCATATTCAGAATTGCTTCCACATTCAATGGCTTAGCAATCACAGGCTTTCTAAGTTTAGTCTTGGTTTTATTTAGTTTTACACACTATTCTCTACATCTATTTGCCCATCCGTGCAATTTAGTATCATTGTCTTTCTAATTTTGGTCATAGCTATCAGCAATGCCATATGTGAAGATATCGTTAGCAACACATATAATACCTTACAAATCATCAAGAGTCATTTGAAACATGTTTTGAAAAATTTCACTTCTCAGCCAAACCAAAGGTTAACCCCTATACCTACCTTATGCGATTTGAAAATTAGTTACTATTCTTGACTCACCATGAGGTGAACACTGCCAATGGCCATTTTTAAGATCAAAACTATCAAAACTTTGTCATTTGATAGTTCACTTAATATACTATCTAAAACAGGCTTTGGATGAAACTTTTATTTTGGTGCTTTATTTAACATCAAAGGGTCTAAACGCTCTTATATCCCCATTACTTTTTTGTAGCAATCCTGCTAAGTCACTCTCATGTTTTATCAACTTTACATACAATATTTGTCTTTTTCATCCTATCCAATATTTGTTTAATCGTTGTCTTTTTACTTACTGAAAGTCTACATGAAGTTATTGCATAAGGTTGCACATATTTATTACACCTAAATGAACATTGCCTGGAAGAGTGCCTAATTCATCATTAAATACAACAGCATTTTCAAGAAAGATATAATTTACATAAATTATATCATAGTTCAGTGAATACTTTTTTCTTATTGTTATGCTGTTTTATGACAATTCTGTATTTGCCTTGGAGTTTCGCTGCTGAGGACGACTAGGCCTCAAGCAAAGTATCACTTTGGATTAAATTGTAACCAGGGACAATTATCGAGTAATAAATTAATATTGACTTCAGTGTGAACTTGAAATTTCACTATATATCCACTTATTATCATTTCAGCTCTGGAATCCTCAGAATCATACGTCTTATTTTCCAGTACATCTACTTCATTGACATTCCTATTGACACTAGGCCTTTCCCTCGCTCGACCTAATATGACATATTATAACAAAATTATTTAAATTTCCACTCTTTGCAATGACTTATATATATATATATATATATATATATATATATATATATATATATATATATATATATATATATATATATATATATATATATATATATATATATATATATATATTTGCTCAACCTGATATATCACTATAGCAAAATGAAGTTAATATCCACATTTTGCATGCATTTCTCCAAATGCAGGACACTTATTTTTTTATCATAAAATTTACACTTTCTCAATTTTTTTTTTTTACTTCCACCATTTGGGTCATAAATGAGCTTCTTTTTTACTTTGGAGAATATTTGAGCTTATGCTTTGCTTTTTAGGCCTACAACTTTGCTTCTGTACAGTATCAAAGTTGTTATTTCTATAGAAGCACTTCTGATTTTGTAAAGCTTGAATATTTATACAGATGTCAATAGTTTCAAATCTAAATCCTCAACATCAGATAATTAGTTCCTCAAGTCAACATTACTACATCCAAAACAATTAATATTTTTGAGCTTTGTCCCTCTCATCACCTTATTACAAATAATTTTTCAATATCCATTGTCCAGTGTAGGATTCAAGAGACAGCTGTCTTGCGAAAACATTTTCTAAATTTATAACAGGCAGCATATTTGCACTTTCTTGGAACAAAGTTCTAGTCGAGTTTAGCAAGATTAGAGGGAAATATTTGCAAAGGATTTGCAGTATCTGGATCACTGAAAAGAGGAAGATCTAAGGAATTATGGATTTCCAACAACTCATCACTTCCAGTCAGTCATCAGCAGTATGACAACTTTCACTCCATCCGATTTCTTGTCTTTTTCCGTTGCTTCTGTATGCAGTTTGTGCTCTTGCCTGTAGACTCCCCATGCCAAATCATTTACACCACTAAGAGACAACCTACAGGGGGGGGGAAGGAAACTCGCATGGGGTATATTTTTCTTCATTACCTCGACACACTACTGGCTTCGGCTCGGAACTCGAGATGAGTAGAAGCTCACTGGGAAGGTATTAACACACAATCAGGAAGAGCATCGGCTTTCAACAACTGTTGATATATTCACGTCTCTGCCGTATCACTTTTTAACCACCATGCACAATACTCTGACGCTCCCTCAGCTAGCACCATGTTAATATTACTGGATAAGCATAGAGTTATATGAAACAAAACGTGCTTTGACTCCATTTATTCCACTCGACATATGTATACAGTAACAGCGTCACTTGCAGATTGTCATTTTGGTGCTTCTTCTATATCATAAATCATATAGAAATCATATTGTAACAGACTCCACACTTATAAAAGAATAATAAAAAAAAATACAACACGTGGATTACGAGTAAATTCAAGTCACTCATTTAATATGTATTGGATTAAAAGTGTATTTAGATCGCATGTCCAAAGAAATAGAAATGGAAGTAAGTCATCATGTTAAACAAAATCCCTCTGTTAGGGACTTGGGGATGATTCATGGGTCATTTATCATTTGAAGCTCATGTCCAATATATTAGTAGTATAGAAAATGGTATCCTCTTTTTCTTAAAATCGAAATAAAGATTTATTTGATAGCAACAACAGAAAAATTATAATGGAATCTCTGCTTCTTAGCTACATATCCTATCGTTTCGTGATACAGAGTACATGTAATAATTCTTTTAAACAAGGTCCAAAAGATTCAAAATATTGCTGCTAAAATCTCTGTATATTTGATAATTGTTGATGCCTGTATAGCGTGGGATTTGAATTATATGCGAAAACAAGCCACAAGTGAGGCTGGGAAGAAACAGTAAATTTAACACACAAAAAAACCATTCAGTAAGATGTGTCCATTCCCTACCTTGGCAGATATCTGAGATGGTTATCTCTTCTTTAAATACCTTCGATGGTGTAATTGGTAGTGCCTTGGCACACTGATGATGTGTCCTAGGCTCGAACACCGGCCAGGGGCAAAATACTTTTTATGTTTTCTTATCTAATAATGTGTTTATTCAGTCACTGTTGATGCCACTATAATATGAGATTTAAATTGAATGCGATAACGAAGCCACGAGTGCAGAGCAGACGGGAAGAAACAGTAAACTGTACAAAAAAAAACACTCAATAGAATGTAGCTTAGCAGTTAACTGAGAGGTTTTCCTTCTTTTAATACCTTCACTAATGAT
>JAXCGZ010000010.1:237500-257500 GCA_037179515.1 Halocaridina rubra
ATATGGGAAGATAGTAGATTGCTGCATACCTGTCACCAAAGTAGGTGTAATTCATGCCAGAGAGAAATGGTTCGATAATGGGTGTAAAAGAGCTAAGGAGTGGAGAGACAAATGCTGGAAAAGGTATAGGAGGAGAAAAAACATAAATGCCTGGCAAACCTACAAAAGAGCAAGAAATGACTACCTAAGTAAAAGGAGAGAGGCAGAGAGAGATTATGAGAGGGACATCACCAGGAAGGCTAAAGAAAATCCCAAGCTTTTCCACAGCTTTATCAGAGGAAAACTGAAGGTAAAAGAACAGGTTTTAAGGCTAAAGAGAGCGGATGGAAGCATCACTGAGACGGATGAAGAGATCTGCAAAGAATTGAACAAGGAGTTTCAGTCAGTATTTACAGTAGAAAATACCCCACCCCCTCAGATTGCAGTGATAGAAGCTCAAGGGCCGGTATTAGAGAACATCAACCTTACAGCCACAGAGGTATGCAAAGCGCTGATGGATTTAGATGTTCATAAAGCTACAGGTCCTGATGACATATCCCCTCATGTGCTTAGAAAATGCGCAAACACAATATCAGTGGCACTAAGTATCATATTTAAGGAGTCACTGGAGTCGGGGGAGATTCCAAGATGCTGGAAACAAGCAAATGTGATACCTATCTTCAAAAAGGGAAGGAGGGAAACGGCTCTGAACTATAGACCAGTTTCCTTGACCAGCATAGTTTGCAAAGTTATGGAGAAACTACTAAGGAAACATATCTCTCTTCACTTGGAATCCTTCAACTTTTTGTCAGTGAGGCAACATGGCTTCAGAGAAGGTAGATCAACAGTAACAAACTTATTAGAATTTTATGATGAGGTAAGCCAAATCTTACAGGAAAGAGAGGGCTGGGGCAGATTGCATATTCCTAGACTTCCAGAAAGCGTTTGACACTGTTCCACATGGGAGACTTATTAGGAAGCTACACTCAATGGCTAGAATAGGTGGAAATGTTTTGGAATGGATAAAAACTTACTTAGAAGGAAGGGAACAGAGGGTTAGAGTAAGACACTCAGTGTCTGAATGGAGAAGAGTTGAGTAGTGGAGTTCCACAGGGTTCAGTTTTAGGGCCACTTTTGTTCCTTGTATATGTAAATGACCTACCAGAGTGTGTAAATTCATTCATGAATATGTTTGCAGATGATGCAAAGATTGTGAAGAAAGTAAAAAACGAGAACAATGGTAGAGAACTTCAGGAGGATCTAAATAATCTGCATGAGTGGTCAGAAAAGTGGCTAATGAAATTCAATACTTCAAAATGTAAGGTAATGAGAATGGGTACAAGTGCAAGAAGGCCCAAGCTTGACTACTCGGTGGCTGGAGTACAACTTCAAGAGACAGAAAATGAGAGAGATCTAGGAGTAAACATACTGGCAGATTTGTCTCCAGAAATACATATAAATGGCATAGTAAGGGCAGCATATGCATTCTTATCAAATGTAAGGGTAGCCTTCAGGCACATGGACAAGGAAATGTTCAGAAATATTTATGTAACCTATGTGAGGCCAAAACTCGAATATGCAGCCCCCTTTTGGAATCCGCACTTGAAAAAGCACATAGCTAAGCTTGAAAAAGTTCAAAGACATGCCACGAAACTGGTGCCAGAAATACGCAATCACAGTTATGATGAGAGGCTGAGGGAATTAGACTTACCATCACTCGAAGCTAGAAGAGTAGGGGGGATATGGTGACAGTCTTTAAATTCCTTCATGGTTATGATAGAGTGGATAGGGATCGATATTTCGATATGGCTGGCTGTAGAACTAGAGGTCAAAGTTTGAAGCTTCGTAAGAAAACTTCTTTGCAGGATGTAAGGAAATACTTTTTCAGTGTAAGAGTAGTTGATAATTGGAATTGGCTAAGCGAGGAGGTAGTTAATGCTACCTAAATCCATAGTTTTAAGGACAGGTATGATAAGTATCACTAAGTCTAAAATGGAAGCGATCAGGAGACGGGAAGATACGAGCTTTGGGCTCTTTCCCGTAAACACAATTAGGTAATCACAATTAGGTAATCACACACACACACAAACATATAAATATATATATATATATATATATATATATATATATATATATATATATATATATATATATATATATATATATATATATATACATATATATATATATATATATATATATATATATATATATATATATATATATATATATATATATATATATATATATATATATATATATATATATATATATATATATATATATATATATATATATATATATATATATATATATATATTATATATATATATATATATATATATATATATACATATATATATATATATATATATATATATATATATATATATATATATATATATATATATATATATATATATATATATATATATATAACATTTCAAAAGTTGCCTCTTCAGAGCATGATAGCGTGTTTGGAAATAAAAAAAAAAATTGTTAATCTTTCAAAGTAAATAATTCTAATTGAGTACTATGCTGCTGATCATTTCCAAAGAATCTGTGGGTAAATCAAATCCATATACCATCAAATCCGACTAGAGGAAAACATTTTAATTTTTACTTTAGCTTGTCGTATCCTTGATCGAGGGTTCGCGCCCCGTCACGGTCTGAGGTTAGCACGAGCATGCACTCAGGGTAACGATTACATCTGCCAAAACAAATCCTTCGCAAGAAGGCAACCGTCCTAGCCCTTGGTAGAAAAGAGATTCCGTGACGTAAAACCGGAACATTGTCGTATCCTTGATGTTCTCTAAATTGATACTTGACTCGAGTTATACTAGAAATTCCTTGAAATTGACCACATCTTTTAGAAATAATCAAAGGTTAAACTTATTAAATCTTCTTGATATATTTTCTCTACTTGAAAGTTTAGGTCCAGAGTCGTAATCATGTATGTACGAAAAAATATCTTATTTCACAACATAAAATCTGTTTGATGGTTAATGAGCTTTTCAAGGACTAGAGAAGCGAACTCAAAGACTTTTTGCTTAAAGTCAAATTAAGACTCTCATAATCGTTGAATGAATTCTTTTTTTTTCATTCAGCTTTTTAGATAACTAATCGACAATATTTTGCAGAGAATAACTCAGTCATGAAATGTTTTAAGAGTGAAAACACAATTTACAACTTACAATTTTTTCATGAGGCACTTCAGGAGCTCTTTCTTTAAAATTTTGATGCCTGAGTGTAATATAATTTAAGCTTCCCAGAGCAATGAGTATTTTTTATTTTATTTTTTTCTTCTCTCCAGTTAGTAACCTTACTGACATCTCAAAACACATGTGTGTCTGTCCACTTTGGCTACAAAGCTGACAAGAAGAACACAAATGCTCTCTCTTTATTCATATATGTGCCCATACACGGTGCGATTTGGCCTTGAGGCCACCGTAGAGTTCTCTCTGGATCTGACCAGGTTGGATCGTCTGTTGGCTGGCTGTGGTCTTTCCATCCGACTGATGGTTAATCGGATAGTGACCAAGCAGTGCTTGTTTTTTAATCCGCAGACTCAAAGGGAGAGAGAGAGATACACCTTTTTATCTCTCTCTCTCTCTCTCTCTCTCTCTCTCTCTCTCTCTCTCTCTCTCTCTCTCTCTCTCTCTCTCTCTCTCTCTCTCTCTCTCTCTCTCTCTCTTGATTTTTTTTTGGGCCTGTAATTTTTCATCTGAAATGTATCTAGATTATAATAAGATCTACCTGACTGGGGGTTATTCATCATATCAATATAATATAATTCATTCATTAGATTCTGATATAGTTGGTGGTAATTTATCGGTCTATCTAGCTATCCAGTTAGCTAATTAGATATCTAAATGGATGGATAGAGAAAGGAAGATAAGTGCACATCGCGGCAGAAAATACATAATTAGGCTAACTATGCTTATATATAGGAAATTATATATATATATATATATATATATATATATATATATATATATATATATATATATATATATATATATATATATATATATATATATATATATATATATATATATATATATATATATATATATATATATATATATATATGTATGTATGTATATATATATATATATATATATATATATATATATATATATATATATATATATATATATATATATATATATATATATATATATATATATATATATATATATATAGTCACAAAATACTTCATACCAAACATCGTTAAAGCCACTGCGACAGCTCTTTACAAACATAATTCCTCGTTACAGAGAACCATCATGTAAGAACCACTCTTCATTGTTACCTATCCCAAACTGATCTGCTTTTGAAGTGTGGTCGAATCATGTGTGGGTGGTAGCATTTTCACCCAGGCCTCAAGGCCAATCACACCGTGTATGGGCACCTTCAGGGGTGCAACTTTCCCTAAACCTGATGACCGGAACATAACTCTGTTCTAAATTTCCAGTGGTATACCAACCATTATTTATTGCAATATATAGCAATGGGTTGACAAAATTCTTGAAGAGAGATGTGCTCTTCTAGCGTGTATCGAGGCATAATGGGATAATATTGTACATCAGACAGCAGACTACTATAGGCCATTGCAATGTTTTCCCAGTTAAAAGGGTAAATCAGAATGCAAATTATGATTGCTTATATCCCAATTGCTAAGTTATGTATTCTATCTTGATGCACGTAGTCGAATACATTACATTTTGTTTTTGCATTTATATAAGGAGTTCACATAATTTTCAAACTTGTTTCATATGAGTCTCTTAAAATCATAAATAAATGTCAATGCTAATTCAGAATAAGGGAAGTGGCGTACGCAAGACTGTGATAGGGATGAAGAGAATCTATACATAGTGTTTATCTTTGAATATCTCTCCTCTTGCCATGAGTTCATGTTATCTTCTTACCCACGTGCTTAAGTTCTCTATGTGGGGGACCTCAATGTACACCACAGTGAGCAGCTTAATTTGTCTCACACTGATGTGGGAGGAAGTGCTGCCCTTGTTTTCTCTATTATTCACGATCTGGAGCAGATTATCAAACATCATTCTTTTGTTCCTAATTGACGCGAATATAAAGCAAACACTCTCGACCTATTTCTTACTTCTAATTCTTCATACTACTCTTATTCTATGCTATACCCTCTTAGTATATCTGACCACTCTATGATCTCAATCTCTTCCATTTTCACTCCCCCTCCATCAATTCCTCATACTCAACGCCACCTTTGGTGCTTTGAGCACACCCAACATGAAGATTTGCGTAACCTCGAAAATAGAGGCATCCTGTTCTTAAGGGTGACCGCTCTATTCCTTCAAACTACTGACCTATTGCCCTAACCTCATCTACCGGTAAAGTTTTCGAAACTTTGTTCAATTTTCACTTCTTGAAATGCCTTGAATCTAACTCGCTTGTTTCCGATCACCAGTATGGCTTCCACAAGGCAAGATCCATTGGTGACCTCCTGTTCTATCTTACTAATGTATGTTCATCTTCTCTGAGGGATTATGGGGAATCCTTCGTCGTTGCCCTTGATATCTCTAAAGCTTTTGATAGAGTCTGGCGCAAGGCTCTGTTGACTAAATTCCCTTGCTTATGGCTCTTCCCTTCTCTCTGTTCTCTGCTTTCCAGTTTTCTTTCTGACTGTTTTATATATGTGATTGTTGATGCAACATCTAGGCCATTCCCTGTTTCCACTGGTGTTCCACAGGGCTCTGTTGTTACACCTATTTTACTCCTTCTCTTCCTCAACGATCTTCTTTAGTTCACATCCTCCTCTCTTATCCAGGCTTTTGCCGATGATTCTACCCTGGATTTTTCTTCAGCATTTACCTCAAAACCTTCATTTGCTACTTGCAATCAGTCTCGTATCACTCTTTCTTCTACTCTCAACTCCGATTTGAAGAGGATATCTGAGTGGGGCACCCAAAATTTAGCTAAATCTAATACCTCCAAGATACATTTTCTGGCAATCTCTTTTTCTTCTGCTCCTCCTGATAACCCTATTGTCTTTGAAACTATCAAAAATTTATACTCTTAATTCTTTAATATATCAGGAATCCATATAGCTTCTACCTTGTCTTGGGGGGAATCACATAATTAAAATTTCTAAATCTGCATCCAAAAAATTGGGAGTTCTGTTTCGTTTCCGTCATTATATATCCTTTTTACAGTCACTTAAAATCAATAAAGGCCTTATCCATCCCTGCTTAGAATACTGCTCGCACATCTGGGGGTGCTTCTTTATATACTTATCTCCTTGAAAAGGGTTGAATCTAAGGCAGTCAGACTCATTAATGGCCCTTCTCTTACATTTAATCTGGATTCTCTTTTTCTTCGCTGTAAGGTATCGTCCCCATCTCTTCTCTATCGTTATTAATTCCATCGCTGCTTTGATGAGTTGGCAAGTTGCATCCCTCTATCACTTCACTGCCGAGGCCACGTAACACTCGCCAAGCAGCCTTGTCTCACAGGTACTGTGTGGAGATTTGTAGCTCACGGATTGGTCGATGCAGCGATTTCTTCTTCCCATCAACCTGCAGACTCTGGAACTCTCTTCAACCTTCTGTCTTTCCTAATTCCTTGTGACCTATCTTCCTTAAAAAAAAAAAAAAAAAAAACGATCTAACGGCTTCCCAGGTCCTAATCCTTCATATCTCTAGGTTCTCAGTACTTCGACTATTCATTCAGCCTGTCCTTTTCCTATTGAGTATCATTACTTTATCTCTGCCTTGTCCTTAACCTTTTTCTTTTTATTCGTCATATTGTTTTCTTCGTACTCTGGCCTTTATTGATGAGGGCATTTTTTTTTACCTGTTCCGGTGCCACACTCATGAAAAAAAAACAACTCTTTTTAATATATAATATTGTGTTAAATAAATGGATGGTATAATGTCTACAGATATCACCATTGGCTCTTCTTTTATCCTCATCCTCCACATCTGTTTTTTATCCTGGTGAGGTGGCAGTCCTCGATATGCATGAGGAAAATTTTCCATTAAGGACCCTTAAGTCCTATTTTCGTCGGACATTATAGCTTATAACAATGTGTATCATCTTAATGCACTTGAACGCTCTTCTCTGAAAGCAGTTAGACACCCTTGTAATCGATTTCAACTCTCTCTCTCTCTCTCTCTCTCTCTCTCTCTCTCTCTCTCTCTCTCACTCTCTCTCTCTCTCTCTCTCTCTCTCTCTCTCTCTCTCTCTCTCTCTCTCTCTCTCTCTCTCTCTCTATATATATATATATATATATATATATATATATATATATATATATATATATATATATATTTATATATATATATATATATATATCTATATATATATATATATATATATATATATATATATATATATATATATATATATATATAAAATATATATATATATATATATATATATATATATATATATATATATATATATATATATATATATATATATATATATATATATATATATATATATATATATATATATATATATATATATATATATATATATATAAGTATATATATATATATATATATATATATATATATATATATATATATATATATATATATATATATAAGTATATATATATATATCTATATATATATATATATATATATATAAATATATATATATATATATATATATATATATATATATATATATATATATATATATATATATATATATATATATATAATATATATATATATATATATATATATAATATATATAAATATATATATATATATATATATATATATATATATATATCTATATATATATATATATGTATATATATATATATATATATATTATATATATATATATATATATATATATATATATATATATATATATATATATATATATATATATATATATGAATCATAATTTACCCCTGACAGGAACTCGAACCTAAGACACATAATTAACTGTGCCAAAGCGCTACCAACTACACCTACTGAAGGTCTAAGAGAGAAGAAGCAAACCTCACAGCTAACTGCTATGCTAGGATTGAAAGTATTTGTTCTGAATGTTTTTTTTTTTTCATATTATATATTTTTCCCAACCTCACTCGTGGCTTCGTTTTCACATTTAAGTCAAATCCATGCTACATAAGCATTTAATTTTACGTCACGAACTCCCTTCTTCTACTAAGGGCAAGGACGGTTGCCTACTTACGAAGGACTTGTTTTGGCAGATGTAATCGTTACCCTGAGTGTATGCCCTTGCTAACCTCAGCCCGTGACGGGGCGCGAACCCTCGACCTGCCGCCTCAGAGTCGGCAGACGCTACCATTTTGCCACGGAGACTACTAAATAATAATCAAAATAAACACTTAACAAATAAACGGCTGAATTTATTTAGCTGCATGAACATCGTAGAAGCATGCTCTCTCACTCTCTCTCTCTCTCTCTCTCTCTCTCTCTCTCTCTCTCTCTCTCTCTCTCTCTCTCTCTCTCTCTCTCTCTCTCTCTCTCTCTCTCTCTCTCTCTCTCTCTCTCTCTCTCTCTCTTTCTCTCTCTCTCAACCATTTACTTTATCATTTGTGGCGATTTAGAATGGGTACTACGTTATACTTCAAAGCAATAGCACCTTGTGTCTTTATTGATTCTATTTTTATACAGTATCTCGTAGGAAGGAGTACATTTCGGTGTTTTAAAATATCAGTGGAAGAGAATGAAATAAATATAGTTAGCATCATTAACAGACCAAGTTACTCTATTTTCTCTACTGGACTAATTTTGGGAATACCAAATATTTCTTGGACTGCTGGGAAAATCCCAAGATCAGGATGTAGGAGTAGTCAACCCGGTATTCACACATTATCCCATTATGAAGCACATAGAAGAGGTATAGTTTGTTTTAGTAATATCTAAATTTTTATACATTAATTATTTGCTAAATTTATATATAAAAGAAGTATAAATTTCGTTAAATAGAAAAGATGGTGATACTGCTCTTCTTTCTTTTGGACAAATAGTTGCTGCTCGTTAAGAACTAATTATTCTCATTGTAAGGAAAACAAATATGGAAATGATGCCGATAATAACGACACTAGTGTTATTATTACTACTTTATTATTAACATTATTGTTAGCATTTTTATTACAGCATTATTATTTTCTATGAAAGCTACATTGAAGTTAACTATATGTATTACCCTCTTATTTATTAGTTTATTAGTTTAAGTACATGTCTACATATAAGTGAATTTTACCAAAAACTATCAATTAAACTACTTTATTATTAACATTATTGTTAACATTTTTATTGCAGTATTATTATTTTTAGGAAACCATTATTTAATTTAACAGTATGTATTACCCTCTTACTTATTAGTTCAATTATATATCTACTTATAAGTTACTTTTAGATTGTATAAGAGTAACCATTGTACAAAAATGGAAATAAATGTTTGTTTGTTTGTTTGTTTGTTTGCTCTTTATGTGTGTGTGTGTGATTACCTAATTGTGATTACCTAATTGTGTTTACGGGAAAGAGTGTGTGTGTGTGTGTGTGTGTGTTTGCAAGAGACTTCAAATTAAGCTTGGCTGCGAGCCCATTTTCTTATATTCATTAGAAGGTGGAAATCTTATATCACTGTGAAGTATAGTACTTTTTTGGTTCTCTGGTGCCAGTGCCGCTAGCAGTATGGAAGATGTTCCATATGAAAAGGCATAATCACCATATGAAAAGGCATTCAGATTTTCTAGGATTTTGACAACAAAGGGATTATAGCTAATAAAATGCTCCATATGAAAAGGCATCCAGATATTCATTTTCTAGGACTTTGACAATAAAAGGATTATTATAGACAAACAAATAAACATACTCCATATGAAAAGGCATCCAGATATTCATTTCATAGGAGTTTGACAACAATAGTATTATAGCTACCACCCCCAAAAAAAATCTTCATATGAATAGGCATTCAGATTTTTTGAGTTTCTAGGATTTTGACAACAAAGGGATTATAGCTAAAAATATGCTCCATATGAAAAGGCATCCAGGTTTTCATTTTATAGGACTTTGACAACAAAAGGATTATTATAGCTACACAAATAAAAATGCTCCATATGAAAAGGCATTCAGAAATTCATTTTATAGGAGTTTGACAACAATAGGATTCTAGCTACCCCCCCCAAAAAAAAAAAATCTCCATATGAAAAGGCATTCAGATTTTGATTTTTTAGGATTTTGACAACAAAGGGATTATAGCTAAAAAATATGCTCTATATGAAAAGGCATCCAGATATTCATTATCTAAGACTTTGACAAAAAAAAAAGATTATCATAGCTAAAAAAAAATGCTCCATATGAAAAGGCATCCAGATTTTAATTTTCTAGAATATTGACAACAAAGGGATTATAGATAAAAATATGCTCCATATGAAAAGGCATCCATATTTTCATTTTCTAGGACTAACAACTAGGCTTATTATAGCTAAAAAAAAAAGCTCCATAAAAAGGCATCCAGATTTTCATTTTCTAGGATATTGACAACAAAGGGATTAAATATGCTCCATATGAAAAGGCATCCATATATTCCTTTTCTAGGACTAACAACAAAGGGCTTATTATAGCTAAAAAAAAAAAATATGCTCCATAAAAAGGCATCCAGATTTTCATTTTCTAGAATACTGACAACAAAGAAATTATAAAGATATGCTCCATATGAAGGCATCCAGATTTTCATTTTCTAGGACTGACAACATAGAGATTATTATAGTAAAAAAAAAAATACTCCATATGAAAAGGCATCCAGGTTTTCATTATCCAGGATTTTGACAACAAAAGGACTGTAGCTAAAAAAAATAAAAAAGTTGCTCCATACGAAAATTTCCAGAGTTTGATTTTCTAGGATTTTGACAACAAAGGGTTTATAGCTAAAAATATGCTCCATATGATTATTGTTTTATAACCTTTTTATGCTCAACGTATCTAGTTAAATATGGCATTAACAACATAAGCTTCAAATTATATGCTATTTATGACCGCTGAGTGCATGCTATACTTCTTTATAGTTACTCTAGCTCCATAGAAAGATAATGTTTTTGTATATTTTGTACATTCTCATATTTTGTTAAGATACTATGAACACTTAAATCTATATTCTGAATTGATTACCATTCACGATATATGATGATCAGGTTTTGCGTCATAGATTCCCTTTTCTAGTAAGGGCTAAAACAGTATTTCCTTTCAAAGGACTTTCGTTTTAGTAGAGTGTGATCGTTACCCAGAGCGAATTCCCATTATAGCATCGACCCGACAACGTTGAAAATCAAAATCACACGCTCTACCACCCGACCACAGTAGACACTATTCAGAGGAAGTAATTTGTAATATTTAGATACAACAGGGTCATAAGGTCATGTTTCTGTGACCAGCTAAAAAGTCATTTTCAGGTGGAAAAAGTCATATGGTCATGATTATAATACATCTGTCATACATGTAGGCGAAATGATATACTGAACTACTTGTTTATAGATAATCCTGCAAATCTATTCTCAGTAACTTCGTCATCAAAAGATTTGTCATTTTCACTTTCTTCATTATCAACAGTAGTCACCGTGGCTCAAGCGGTAGCGTCCGCGACTCTAAGGCGTCAGGTCGAGGGTTCGCGCCCCGACACGATCTGAGGTTAGCAGGGCATGCACTCAGGGTAACGATTACATCTGCCAAAACAAGTCTTTCGCAAGAAGGCAACCGTCCTAGCCCTTGGTAGAAAAGGGAGTCCGTGACGTAAAACCGGAACAACAACAACAACAATTTTCTTCATTATCACCAGTTAATTGCTTGCAAAAAATTTTGGTGTTTACATATTTATGAGAACTTGAGTCCATTTGCAGTGCATTTTAGTGCTGCCAGAAAGCGGGCATTGCCTGGAATAATTGCAGGTTAACAATTCCAACACAGTAACATGACAAACATAATCTTAATCTTACGTATTTTATACTTGTTTGTCTGGTTCAGTGGTTCTTAACCCTTTTTGTGTAGCGACCACTTTCAAGTAGTTGCATAACCCAACGCCCCCCTTCATATGGGAAAGGCAGCACGTAATTATACTAAAAAAAATGCAGTGAATAAGATTTAAAAATTACTCAAATACAAGTAAATAATGTCTAATTTTTTTTTTTCTTAAATGGTGACTTAATGGCTTCCTTGTGCTTGATGAGATCTTGAGAGATTTTCTCTATGTATTGTCTTCAGTATTTTGCTTTTGTTTTATTTAAGTAAATATAACAGCTCTGTCATGTATATAACAATTGCTATTGAAGTAAAAAAAATAATTTTATTTTAGTTCACCGCCCCCCCTCAGTGCCCCCAAGAACTAACTGTCCCTTCATCAAGCCCAGCGACCCCCAGGGGGCGCTATCTCTCAGGTTAAGACCCACTGGTCTAGTTGAACTATACTATTGAAGCAAAAAAAATTATTTTCTTTATGTTAGTTCACCGCCCCCCTCAGTGCTCCCAAGAACTTACTGTCCCCCTTCATTAAGCCCAGCGCCCCCAAGGGGGCGCTATCGCTCAGGTTAAGAACCACTGGTCTAGTTGAACTATCCTGGACCAAGTCTGCTGGCGCACTTAACCCTAAATGTTCCGGTTTTACGTCACGGACTCCCTTTTCCACTAAGGGCTAGGACGGTTGCCTTCTTGCAGAGGATTTGGTTTGGCAAATGTAATCGTTACCCCGAGTGCATGCCCTTGCTAACCTCAGACTGTGACGGGGCGCGAACCCTCGACCTGACGCCTCAGAGTCGCGGACGCTACCGCTTGGGGCATGGTGACTACTAAAAGCACTTAACCCTAAATATAATTGCTTAAATGACGAGTGAATATTTTCATTTAAAAAAATTAATTCGTAGTTATATTGATAGTTTTCAATGTAAAACAAACATCAAGTTAGACCCCCATGTCATAAATACTTATTTTCGACTGATACCAGAATATTGTCTATTAAGTGAGTTATATGCTCATGTACGTGTAGGCACCGTGGCTCGAGCGGTAGCGTCCCCGACTATGAGGCGTCAGGTCGAGGGTTCGCGCCCCGTCACGGTCTGAGGTTAGCAAGGGCATGCACTCAGGGTAACGATTACATCTGCCAAAATAAGTCCTTTGTAAGAAGGCAACTGTCCTAGCCCTTGGTACAAAAGGGAGTCCGTGACGTAAATCCCGGACAAACATTCCTATACTAGGAATGAATACATTCTAACTAAATGTCACTCTATTCATATTATAGTTTCCCCCCAACCTCACTCGTGGCTTTGTTTTTTGCATTTAATTCAACTCCCAATCTCATTCGGGATCTACAACAATCAAATAAGCACATTACCATATGCGAAAACATGAGTCATTTTTACCCTGACCGGGACTTGAATCCCCCTCCCTCAGGGGGATCAATAATATTATTATATAATAATACCATTATTATAATTATTATTATTGCTATCATAATTATTATCACCACCATTATCATTATTATCATTATTATTATACAATAATGATAATAATAATAATAATAATAATAATAATAATAATAATAATAATAATAATAATAATAATAATAATAATAATAATAATAATGATAATAATAGTAATAATAATAATAATAATAATAATAATAATAATAATAATAATAATAATAATAATAATAATAATAATAATAATAATAATAATAACAAAAATAATAATAATAATAATAATAATAATAATAATAATAATAATAATAATAATAATAATAAAGGAAATTATTAATATTATAAATGAATAAATAAAAAAGGAAATAAATTTTTTTTCGGAACTTTTTTTTTTTTTTAAACAGTTTCCTTTATATGCTTAGAAAATGTCCCTGTAAAGATGGGTTTGAAAAATCGGATTCAATTATAAGAAAAAAATGTGATGGAAAGTTTGCATTTTATATATATATATATAGTATATATATATATATATATATATATATATATATATATATATATATATATATATATATATATATATATATTTATATATATATATATATTATATATATATATATATATATATATATATATATATATATATATATATATATATATATATATATATATATATATATATATATATATATATATATATATATATATATATACAAATAAATGTCCCTTGATCAGCATTCGAACGTAAGGTACAATGGCCGTTCATAGACATTCAAATGTAGTTTTCGAATGTACAAAGGAAGGTTTTAAGAGCACAACGAGAACATTTTTAACAATTATTCCCCTTAAACCAGAAGTCACTGGTTTATACGCAAAAAAGTTTTATAAATTTACGCCAAATAAAACTTCTAGATTGCTCGCGAATCAGATTACGACTATCAACTTTTGGCCTGGCTTGGCGACAGAAAATCTCACTTGAGATTTTATGTTCTCAAATGCTAGGAACAAATTTAGTGTGGGGGTAGAGTGCTTAGATAATAGTGATAATAATAATAATGTTGATAGTAAAAAAAAATAATGATAATAATAATATTAATACTAGTACTACTACTACTACTACTACTACTACTACTACTACTACTACTACTACTACTACTACTACTACTACTACTACTAATAATAATAATAATAATAATAATAATAATAATAATAATAATGATAATAATAATAATAATAATAATAATAATAATAATAATAATAATAATAATTATTATTATTATTATTATTATTATTATTATTATTATTATTATTATTATCATTATTATTATTATTATTATTTATTATTATTATTATTATAATTATTGTTATTATTATTATTATTATTATTATTATTATTATTATTATTATTATCATTATTATTATTGTCATTATTATTATTATCATCAGTAGTCACCGTCGCTCAAGCGGTAGCGACCGTGACTCTGAGGCATCAGGTCGAGGGTTCGCGCCCCGTCACAGTCTGAGGTTAGCAAGGGCATGCACTCAGTGAAAGGATTACATCTGCCAAAACAAGTCCTTCGCAAGAAGGCAACCGTAATAGCCCTTGGTAGAAAAGGGAGTCCCGTGACGTAAAGCCGGAACATTATTATCATCATCATCATCATCATCATCATAAGAAGAAGAAGACGGCGACGGCGATGAAAAAGAAGAAGAAGAAGAAGAAGACTATGACGACGACGACGACGACGACAACAACGAAGAAGAAGAAGAAGAAGAAGAAGAAGAAGAAGAAGAAGAAGAAGAAGAAGAAGAAGAAGAAGAAGAAGAAGAAGAAGAAGAAGAAGAAGAAGAAGAAGAAAACTATATAGTACAAAATGAGAGAGAGAGAGAGAGGAGAGAGAGAGAGAGAGAGAGAGAGAGAGAGAGAGAGAGAGAGAGAGAGAGAGAGAGAGAGAGAGAGAGAGAGAGAGAGAGAGAGAGAGAGAGAGACTTATGGCGCGCCAACCAGTTCTTCACCTACTAGTGTCAATTGTTCTTGGACATGGACTGCTACATTTGCTGTCGCAGTGGTAGAAGTGACGCAAATACTTCTTGTTGTGTGGAGTTCGAACGATGAGTGGGCGGAACGAGTAAAAGGTTAACAAGAGGGCGCGTGGTGGGTAGATGGAGAATAGATAACCAGGCCTAGGAAGAACAGAAACAATTTGGGTAAAGTTCGTTTCTGTCATGGGGTAACAACAAAATATTCCAGCTTGTGGGAAGACGAAGCAGCTAATAAATGGCTTTGTGTTTGCGCAATTCTTCTAATTTCTTTTACTCAACTTTGGTTGGTCAATAACCTCCTCATTCTCAAACCCTCTCAGAGGACAGCTTACCATCACACAACGAATGTTCCGGTTTTACGTCACAGACTTCCTTTTCTACCAAGGGCTAGAACGGTTGCCTTCTTGCGAATAACATTGTTTTGGCAGATGTAATCGTTACCCTGAGTGCATGCCCTTGCTAACCTCAGACCGTGATGGGGCGCGAACCCTCGACCTGACGATTCAGAGTCACGGACGCTACCGCTAGAGCTACGGTGACTACATCCATCACACACGAATACGAGAGTGAATAATTTTTTCTTCCGTCACTAGGCGACCTCAGCAAAGGATGTCTCATATAGCTTCTTTTTACTAATTTCCTTGTCTTCAGATTCCCAACATTCTAATCGCTTTAGATGATTCGATTTTACGTCTCGAACTCCCTTTTCTACTAAGGGCTAGGACAGATGCCTTCTTGCGAAGGACTTGTTTTGGCATATGTAGTCGTTACCATGAGTGTATGCTTTAACTAACCTCAGTCCGTGACGGGGCGCGAAACCTCGACCTGCCGACACAGAGTCGCGGACGCTACCATTTAGCCACGGAGACTACATTCTAATCGCTTTAGAGACAACTATTAAAATGTATGTGGCAAGACAGCAAGCTGCAGAGTCTTGGTTCACCAACGTTCCTGTGGATGAAACCATTCGAATTATTCTTAACAAAGCTTAGAGAGACAAAACAGTTCCAAAGCTAAAAATACCAAAATCTGCTCTAAAACACTTCTGGAAGTATGTAAAAAAGAAGCACCATTTATTTACCTCAGTGGAAAAAAAATGTATCTACAGAGTGCTAGTGTAGCTATGGGTTCACCTCTTGCTTGCTAACTTTTACATGGGATGCATAGCAGAAGTAATCTAGGAATGTAATTAAATCTAGTATATACTGCTGATTCGTTCCGGTTTTACGTCACGGACTCATTTTTTTACCAAGAGCTAGGACGGTTGCCTTCTTGCGAAGGACTTGTTTTGGCAGATGTAATCGCTACCCCTGAGTGCATGCCCTTGCTAACCTCAGACCGTGACGGGGCGCGAACTCTCGACCTGACGCCTCAGAGTCGCGCTGCTAATAAGTGAATGATATATCTGTGTGCACTAACATCCCTGACGAGTTCCTGGAACTTCGTGATCGCCTTACAAGTTGTTCCATGTTAAATTTTAGCTGCGAGCTCAGTGTGGAAGTCACCCTCCCCCCTTCTTAGACGTATTCCTCAATGCTAAAACCAATACCTTCTATACTGAGGTGTACAGTAAGGAAACAGGCCTAGGAATATGTCTGAATCAAGAAATTGAGTGCCCTTAAAGATGTGAGACATCAGCAATAAAAGCCTATATAAAGCGAGCTCTCACTCACTGATCGGTGGGGTGTACAGTAAGGAAACAGGCCTAGGAATATGTCTGAATCAAGAAAGTGAGTGCCCTTAAAGATGTGAGACATCAGCAATAAAAGCCTATAAAAAGCGAGCTCTCACTCACTGATCGGACTGGCAAAGAGTACATTTTGATTCAGAAATTGTATCACAAATTCTTGTCAATAATGGATACTTTTATAAGGAATTAAATGCTCAAATAAAACAGCATATTCGCCAGTGATATCATGAAAATAAAGGGCACATATATATATATATATATATATATATATATATATATATATATATATATATATATATATATATATATTATATTATATATATATATATATATATATATATATATATATATATATATATATATATATATATATAAATATATATATATATATCTATATATATATATATATATATATATATATATATATATATATATATATATATATATATATATATATTATATATATATATTCTTTTTTATGAGTGAAACACCAGGACAGGAAAGAATATTACCCTCAACATTCCCGGGTACCAAGAAAAGATTGAGACAAAGAAAAAGTACTAGTTAGGTCAGATAGGTCATAAGAAATAGGAAAGACAAATGGAAGAAGGGAGTTCCAGAGTCTGGAGGTGGGTGGGAAGAAGCAGTCTCTGTTTTGATGAGTTGGTGAGTTGTATCCTCACTTGCTGCCAAGGCCGTCTAACATTCGCCAAGCGGCCTCATCTCACATGTACTGTGTGGAGATCTGTAGCTTGAGGATTTGTCAGTGCAGCGACTGCTTCTTCCCACCCCGCCTCCAGACTCTGGAACTCTCTTCTTCCAATTGTCTTCCTAAATCTTATGGCCAATCTGACCTAACTATAACTTTTTCTTTGGTTCAATCTTTTCTTGGTACCCGGGAATGTTGAGGGCAATATTCTTACTTGTCCCGGTGTCTAACTCATAAAAAAAGAATATATATATATATATATATATATATATATATATATATATATATATATATATATATATATATATATATTCTATCTACCTTGGCTGTTTCACCCTTAAATTGCGGGGTAGCCGATATCAAAAAAAGAAAACAATAAGGGGATTACTATGCTCTATGGGCAATGACGAGGGAGCTAGCGACCGTTCAGATGGCACTGCTGGAGTGCCACAGCCCATCCTCCCGGCTCTTCCACAACCTGTGTCGCTTCACAACCGCCAACTCCCCTACTGCCCCTAGCACAGGGCTACCTCTGTAAGATGCAGCCCCGTGGTAGCAGCAGATGCCCATCAGAGCTGCGTCACAATCGCTCACCACTCATTCCTATTCCTAGCACGCTCACTTGCTTCCCTCACATCCATCCTCCTATCATTCAGGGCTCTCCTTACTCCATCCATCCACCCAAACCTAGGCCTATTTATATATATATATATATATATATATATATATATATATATATATATATATATATATATATATCACATTACAATATGTGAAAACATGAATAATTTTTACCCCGACCAGGACTTGAACCTAGGACACATAATTACTTGCCACGGCGCTACCAACTACACCATGGAAGGTCTTAAAGGGAAATAAACCTTACAGCTATTTCTGCTATACTAGGAATGAAAGCATTCTATCTGAATGCCACTCTGTTCATATTACAGTTTCCCCTAACCTCACTCGTGGTTTCGATTTTACATTTAAATCAAATCTCAATTTCATTTGGGTCCAACAATAATCAAATAAGCACATTACCATATGTGAAAACATGAATAATATTTACCTCAACCGGGACTTGAACCTAGGACACATAATTACTTTTGGCCCCGAACAAGATTTAGATTTGAATTAAATGCAAAAACGAAGCCACGAGTGAGGTTGGGGGAAACTGTAATATTAACAGAGTGGCATTCAGATAAACAAGCTACCTTAGCACAAGTCACCGACACATCCTGCAGAGACATAGATAATAATTAGTCATCCTTGCATTTAGTTTGACTCTCTGCATTGATTTTGACAGTGTTTCTCATCTGATCCTTTGAAGAGAAATGAAAGGCTTATTTCATTATAGAAGCTAATTAACAAATCTCATAAATTTAGTGAAATTAGGAAAGAAGATATTATATCTTGCATTTGGCGTCGCTTCAAGTCTCGCTTCCTTAATTTTCAGTGTGGTCATAAATGATTAGAAAATGTTTCTCACGATTCCATGCTTGTCCAGTTGGCATATGATGCCCAATTTTCTTCGATCCAAAAATATAAAACTTCATGATCACTAAATCCTAGAAAATTACATGAATCTATTCCGTTTTTTTGTCACGGACTCCCTTTTCTACCAATGGCTAGGACGGTTGCCTTCTTGCGAAGGACTTGTTTTGGAAGATGTAATCGTTACCCTGAGTGCATGCCCTTGCTAACCTCAGACCGTGACGGGGCGCGAACCCTCGACCTGAAGCCTCAGAGTCGCGGACGCTACCGCTTGAGCCACGGTGACTACAGAAAAATTACATGAATGAAAGCATTAAAAACTGCACTACAAGAAATTTATCAAGATTATGGTTATGTAGCACTGAGTTCATATTTTTTAGTCTAGAATTTATATTCATTGCATACTTAGAGACACCTAGCACTAAAATTAGACTCCTTATCCTATGAGTACGTTTGTCTGTTAGGAACCTGGGACTCTTCCTTGACAGTCATCTGTCACTGGAAAGTCATATCCAAAATGTTGTACTAAATCAAGTGGTGGTGGTAGGCTTTTTCTTCTCAGTCTTAATAAAAAACTATTTCACATCGACTATATTGATACTAATAGTGTAAGCTTTATTTCTTAACTACATATAATATTGCTC
>JAXCGZ010000010.1:265000-270000 GCA_037179515.1 Halocaridina rubra
GGACTCCCTTTTCTACCAAGGGCTAGGACGGTTGCCTTCTTGATAATGACTTTATATGGCAGATGTAATCGTTACCCTGAGTGCATGCCTTTGCTAACCTCAGACCGTGACTGGGTGCGAACCCTCGACCTGACGCCTCAAAGACGCGGACGCTACTGCTTGAGCCACGGTGACCATGTTCTCGAATATTAAATTTTCAGCAATATTTTTATCCCCATCCACGGTCATTATTCCTTTCATCACTGGATTTATACTGTACGAATTTTTGGCTTAGATACATTATTTTAGGATTACACACATGTGCACACACAAATACACACACAAATGCACACACACAGGTAAGCACAGAGGCTGAGAAGAGAGTATAACTTTTGGGATACCCAAATAATACTCTTGTGTGATCAAGCCGGAGTAAAGCAAGGAGACCTATATTTGGCTATTCAGAAGGAGGACAGGAAATTCAAGAACCCGTCAAAGAATATACTTAAATATTCGTTACACATCTTTCATTATCCCTTCATATCTGACAAGTCTCAACATTTTACATCTCTGTTTCTTTACTTGTTTTTCTTCGTGCCCAGACACGATGAGAGTAGTTTTTTTTTTTTTTTTTTTTTTTTTTTTTGTCCCGGTGTCATATTCATTAAAAAAATGCATATAAATGGTGAAGAAAGGCTGCCTATACCTTTTCAGCAAACATAAAGGTGTCCTTCAGCCATATGAACAAGAGAATGTCCATAAACGTTTGTATGACTTATTTGAAGCCCATCTCTCATTATCCTTTCACATCTGACAAGTCTCAACACTTTGCATATGTTTCTTTACTCTTTTTTTCTGCGTGCCCAGGTCCCATAATGTTTTTTTTTTTTTGCCAGTCCTGTAGTCACAGTCATAATAATATATATATATATATATATATATATATATATATATATATATATATATATATATATATATATATATATATATATATATATATATATATATATATATATATATATATATATATATATATATATATATATATATATATATATATATATATATATATATATATATATATATATATATATATATATATATAAATGGTAAAGAAAGGCTGCCTATACTTTTTGCAGCAAACATAAAGTTGTCCTTCAGGCATATGAACAAGAGAATGTCCATAAACGTTTGTATGACTTATTTGAAGCCCAATAAGTCATGCAAACGTTTAAGGCCCAAGCTTGATATGCATCCCCCTTGTGGATCCAGCACTTGAAAAAATATCTAAACAAGTTGGAGAAAGTTCAAAGTCTTGCTACGAAGCTGGTGAATGAGATACGTAATCTCATTTACGGAGTTAGACTTATCATCACTTGAAGATAGAAAAAAGGTGGGATTGATAACGGTTTTTAAGTTACTCCATAGTTTTGACAGAATGAATAGGGAGCGATACTTTGATATGGACATTTCTGTCAAAGACAGTTCATGGTTTGAAGTTTCTTTAGAAAGCTTTATTGCTGGATGTAAATAATTACTTTTACTGAAGAATAGTTGATAACTGAAAGACTCTAAGGAAGGAAACGGCAAATGCTAAATGCATTCATAAGTTTAAGGAAGGCTATATTAAATGTTAGTGAGAAAATAAAATCAAACCACCTGAGAGAAGGGGAATTATACGCGTTGGACTCTTGCATGTGGGTACAAATAAGTAAAAAATATTATGAAATTACTGGGTTATTATTATTATTATTATTATTATTATTATTATTATTATTATTATTATTATTATTATTATTATTATTTATTATTATTATTATTATTATTATTATTATTATTTTCTTTATTACCGTAAGTATTATTATATACAAAAAAGCTAAAAGTATTTTAAAGATATTGATATTAATTACGATAATTATTTTGATTTCTATGAAAGTAATGCTACTTGTACTAATACTTCTACTGCTAATAATAATAATAATAACAACAATAAAAATAATAATGATAATAATAATAAAAATCTTGATAATAATAATAATAATAATAATAATAATAATAATAATAATAATAATAATAATAATAATAATAATAATAATAATAATAATAATAATAATAATGATAATAATAATAATAATCTATCTATCTACCTTGGCTGTTTCCCCTTTTAATTGGGGGGTAGACGACATAAAAAAAAAAAAACAATAAGGGGATTACTTTGCTCTATGGGCAATGACTGGACCCCTTTTCAAGGGGTCCAGTTATCACCCAAAATATAGCGTTATATTGTATGTGCTGTTTCACTGATGGGCTTCCTTACCATTTAGTGCTGTATGCTAACAGTTTGTGCTTACTTTTATATATATATATATATATATATATATATATATATATATATATATATATATATATATATAAACACACGCACACCTCCACACACACACACTGGTGGCACTGGAAAATGTACAAACGGTTGACTATAAAAAAAACATTGAGAGAAAAAATGAAAGATTATGTGATGGAAAGGGCTAATCCACTGATTAAGCAGGCACTTGATAAGAGAAGACAGTGTTTATCTCAGGCATAAGTGAATCGTAGGAATCAACATGGCAGGGGAGATTTGAACAAAATAAAACTAGGGCTTTAGATCTGATAAGGAAGCTTGGGGTAGTATGTAACCCGGAGAGTACTGTAAACATTCACCAACTGGGTAAATTTTCAAGGGAGGGAAAGGCAATACCAATGAATGTAACCTTTGAGAGAGGAGACACATGTAGAAAAATATTGAAGAGAAAAAACCTAAGATACCATCAAGACTTCGAAACAGTGTTCAATATACCGGGAGTTTTCAACCATTTTCTCCCCACGTACCCTGTCGGGTATTCTTTATGTCAGCCATGTACCCCCTTCCCTTTGTGGTAATTGAAAAAAACCACACACAGAAAACATTCCCTTGTGCATATTTGTAAATACTTATGCTAATTGACTACATAACCATCCTTCCATAACCAGCAACATAGTAAGCACAAACAATTTCATTGAAAATTAAAGAAAAAAAGCCACAAATCTTTGACTGTGGCTGTGCAGCATGAATTCGTAGCTAAGGGCATACCCTCTGACAGATCCCTTGCATACCCCTTAGGGTATGCATGCCTAAGATTGAAAACTCCTGCTTTAGACTACACAGAACACAGGAAGAGATGGAGAGGATAAAAAACTTCTTACAAGAAGCTAGAAGGTTAAATGAGAGAAGCAATGAAGAAGAGCAGAAAAAATTTGTTTCAGAGCTCTTCCAATCAAAGGGGAGATAAAGAAGATAATGATAAGAGATAAGGGGATGCAGCTTCATTAAGATTGTTGTACACAAATGCTGATGGAGTAGCTGGTAAGGCAATATTGAAGGATAAGATTCACAACACTAAAGCAGATATAGTAGCGGAAACAGAGACTAAGCTAAGTGAGGACATAGACAGTCACACTTTTTCCTAAGATCTTCAGAATATGAAGGGTTAAAAGAGCTGAGAGAACTGGAGGAGTGATAGCACTGCTCATAAGTGAAAGACTTCAGGTTGAAGGAATAAACTTTGCTACAGAAAGTAAGTTCAAGGAATTTCTTGTAGCTCACATAAATACTGGTTCAGAGAGCATTATAATAACTGTTGTATATAACCTACCAAGGAGCCAATATCCACTTTTCTGACAACTCATTCAGTTCTCAACCATTGTTCTCATCTCTTACTTTTTTTCACAATCTTTGCATCATCTGCAAACATATTCATGAATGAATTTAAAGACTCTGGTGAGTCATTTACATATACAAGGAACAAAGTGGCCCTAAAACTGAACTCTCTAGAACTCCACTGCTAACTCTTCTCCATTCAGACACTGAGTGTCTTACTCTAACCCTAAATTCCCTTCCTTCTAAGTAAGTATTTATCCATTCCAAGACATTTCCATTTATTCTCGCCATTGCTTGCAGCTTCTTAATACGTCCCCCGTGTGAGAGCGTGTCAAATGCCTTCTGGAACTCTAGGAATATGCAATCTGCTCAGCCCTCTCTTCCCTGTAAGATTCGGCTTACCTCATCATAAAATTCTAATAAGTTTGTTACTGCTGATCTATCGTCACTGAAGCTAAGTTGTCTCACTGAAAAAAGTTGAAGAATTTCAAGTGAAGAGAGATGTGTTTTCTTAGTAGTTTCTCAATAATTCTGCAATCTATGCTGGTCAAGTAAACAGGTCTATAATTTAGAGCTGTATCCCTCCCCTTTTTGAAGATAG
The DNA here is from genome assembly GCA_037179515.1 of Halocaridina rubra. NCBI lineage: Eukaryota > Metazoa > Arthropoda > Malacostraca > Decapoda > Atyidae > Halocaridina > Halocaridina rubra. Next base: position 269,257 of record JAXCGZ010000010.1, read on the forward strand.
GTCCCAAGGTCGCCCGTTTCCAGCATCTTGGAATCTCCCCTGATTCCAGTGACTTTTCAAATATGATACTTAGTGTCAGTGTGTGTGTTTGTGTGTGTATGTGTGCATGCACACACACACACACACACACACACACACACACACGCATATATATATATATATATATATATATATATATATATATATATATATATATATATATATATATTATATATATATATATATATATATATATATATGTGTGTGTGTGTGTGTGTGTGTGTGTGTGTGTGTGTGTGTGTGTGTGTGTGTGTGTGTGTGTATGTATGTGTGTGTGTGTGTGTGTGTGTGTGTGTGTGTGAGGACAGAGACCGGGGTGACGGACAAGTTCCCAGTAACTTTTGGACTACATCAGGGGTCGGCATTGACTCCATACCTTTTCAACCTGGTCATGGATGTGATAGTGAGGGACGTACTGGAGGAGGCCCCATGGACTATGTTATTTGCCGACAACATAGTCCTGGTGGCGGGGACCAGAGAGGAAGTGGAGGAGAAGTTGAACAGGTGGAGAGACGAGCTGGAAAGTAGAGGGCTAAAGATAAGCCGGAACAAAACAGAATACATGCAGATGGAAGAACAAGATGATGACAACCAATTGCTCTTGGCACAGGAGAGGTTAAAGAAGGTGGAGGCTTTTAGGTACTTGGTGTCAAATATGTCGCAAGATGGTGAACTGGATAGAGAAATAAATGGGAGGATTCAAAT
>JAXCGZ010000010.1:280000-292500 GCA_037179515.1 Halocaridina rubra
CAAGAGTTTATTAGAGCCATATGGAGATTAGGAATCGACGCTTCCATGCTAACACTGTCAAATTAGCTGACCACGTGAGCACACCATTAGATCTGTGGAGTCTATAGTTTTAGTAAAGGAATTCCTGAAAAACATCCACTGCCAAGAAAAAACTCGACTACTTATAAACTCTTACATTTAGGGAATTCAAAAAGATACTGTTATGTATTATGATGCTTTCCCAGCAATGTGCGATATATTTATGATCAAAGTTCACTTAGTAATGGAATGAGTGTCTGAAGAACAGCATTGCATGATAAATAAAAATCACTGACAATTATTGTTTGTAGTACTGCTTATGCATAATACAATAGGAATATATGATATGCAGTGCATATGATCTCCTGATCTAATCTTGTGCTTCAGGCTTCACAGAATGCAGTCTATTTTTATATATAATTTTAGTATATCAATAGATGCAATATCCGGCTGCCACTCCATTTTACTTCTTTTGAACTTTTGCCCATAATGTTGTAGATGACAGGAAAGGGGATTACCTATTTGTTTAGTAAAATAATAATAATAATAATAATAATAATAATAATAATAATAATAATAATAATAATAATAATAATAATAATAATAATAATAATAATAATAATAATAATAATAATAATAACAATAATAATAATAAAAATAAATAAAATTCCTTCATTTCCACAAATTATACAGTGAGTATTCATAATACATATACACACAATACAAAAAGCGTCATGAATAAATATTACAACACCTTAGAATAATTTTTACAGCATTAGAGAACATAGGTTAATGCAATGATATTTTCAGCTATTGTGTAAAGATTCTCTCCTCTTCTTTTAAATGTTCTGATCTGTTTCAGTTTCATTTATGTCCTCTGGCAGACAGTTCCATAATTTGGGACCTCTGAGAGACAATGCTTTTTCTGCTATTATTGTTCTTGTTCTTGGAATCACGAGATTTTGTGATTATAGTGCTTCTTTCCACTGAGCTGCAAACGGTATTCATCTGTATGGACCATTCAAGTATGATACCTTTTATTAACTTATACATAAACATCAGCACGTCGAATTTTATTTCATCACCAATTTTATGCCATTTTGGCTACCTTATAAATGGTGTTGCCCGGTCAAACTTTTTTGTCATGACCAGTAGCGATTTTAACAGCAATAGTTTGAACTTTTGGAGATTTCTTAATATACTTTATTACAGCAGTTCCATATCACGGAGTAATGGGATTTATACCTAAGAACTAGAACCTCCACTATTATTTTCTTGCTGTGACTGTCAAAAAAAAAAAAAAAATCTCTATTTTTATTTAGGAAGAAGAGCATTGCGTTTGCTATAGTACACACACACACACACACACACACACACATACACACACACACACACGCACACACACACACATGCACACATACATACATACATACATACATACATACATACATACATACATATATATATATATATATATATATATATATATATATATATATATATATATATATATATATACATATATATATATATATATATATATATATATATATATATATATATATATATATATATATATATATATATATATATATATATATATATATATATATATATATATATATATATATATATACGCATATATATATATATATATATATATATATATATATATATATATATATATATATATATATATATATATATATATATATATATATATATATATATATATATATATATATATATATATATATATATATATATATATATATATATATATATATATATATATATATATTCGACATGAAATGCAAATGCTAAATGGGCGTCAAGAATTTGTCCCAAGTTCTTAATAGTAGGAAGTAGAGTAACGTAAAAAGGGCCTACTTTATTTTTTAAGTCTTTGGGTACGCTATCTAGATAAGCTCTTGACTTGATGAATATGGACTTAGTTTAACTTAAATTTACTCTAAGTCCATTTCTTGCAAAATAGTGTATTACTCTTTCAACTTTGGATTCCATTTCTAAAATAAGGAAGTCAAGGTGTCCTATATTTTCGGAGAGAAGAAACTGGGTATCATTTGCATATTGGACAAGTATGGCGTTCTGAGCATCAATTTGTTAATCATTTATAAATATATCAAAAAAGTATGGCACCGAATACTGAACCCTGAGGGACACCAAATTCCACAGAGAGCTCTGATGATACTTGTTTTTTTTCTATTTTTACGGATTGCACACGATTAGTTAGAGTTTTAAACCAAAAGTCATCTACATATGAGCTTTACATTTTCCTTTAGAGAATCGGGTGAGAGACACTGTTGAAAGCTTTGGAGAGGTTACATAGGACAAGTAGAGATACCTCATTCTTATCTATGTTTTTGTATAATGTGTCAGTAACTTGTGTTAAAGTAATGTATGTAGATAGATTCTTCCTGAAGCCGTGCTGGGTTTTCGAAAAGAAAAGGATTTGTGATAAGTATTCATACAATTGCTTATGGAAAAAAATTATAAGTATAGGCAGCAATCTTTCCTGTCATCAGGTAAACCTAATTCTCTCCTCTCTCTCTCTCTCTCTCTCTCTCTCTCTCTCTCTCTCTCTCTCTCTCTCTCTCTCTCTCTCTCTCTCTCTCTCTCTCTCTCTCTCTCTCTCTCTCTCTCTCTCTCTCTCTAGCTAGTTCATTGTTATCATATTAATATATTTGTCTGTGGATAAGCTAACATGTAATCAAGTGCTATATGTAACTCCTACAATTGAGTATGATGATTTATCAGGGGTAAACCTACATCTGTTCTCCGAATAACGGGCATTACAATCGTTAAAATTGCTATTGTATGTATGTATGTATGTATGTATGTATGTATGTATGTATGTATGTATGTATGTATGTATGTATGTATGTATGTATGTATGTATGTATGTATGTATGTATGTATGTATGTATGTATGTATATTGCAAGCATGTATGTATGTATGTATGTATGTATGTATGTATGTATGTATGTATGTATGTATGTATGTATGTATGTATGTATGTATGTATGTATGTATGTATGTATGTATGTATGTATGTATGTATGTATGTATGTATGTATGTATGTATGTATGTATGTATGTACGTATGATGTGATATACTAAATCATAATCCAAATTGGCTTGTCATCAGAGGAGATAATGCATTATAAATACCTTTTTGTAATTTATGTTCAATCATTCAGTTCAAACATGTTTTTCCAATGGTCATGAGTGCTGTGAATCCAAGAGTAAAGTCACTACTTGTATGATTAGAGAATATATTCAATTTTTTTTTTTACTATAGTCAGCACTTACATCTTCATTGTTCCTGAGGCAAATGAGTGTGTAATAGAGTGCTTGCATGAATCACATATATTGATAAAATAATTATGAAACAACAGTTGCTGAGGGACTTCCTTATGTAGTTGGTACATGGATAATTTAGTACTGTTAATGAGGAAGTTGGTAGTGTCATACAAATAAGTACTAGTTGTACCTGGGTCCCCTTAGTGAATATTTCAGATAAGTTGTCTATGATAAATCTATCGAGACAAGAAGCCTCAAGGGCAGGACCCTGTGATGGAGAGTAACGGCATAAATTAGCTTTGTTACTAGAGTTCAAGATAGTTTAATTTTTACAATAGGTTTGGAAACTGGTCTGCTTGTTATCTTCTCATTCAAAACGCAATATGGCTGCAAGAGAAAATATATTTTTGCTCTCTTAACTCGAGGCTGATGTAGACTAATAAAGGATAGATTCGTTTTTTTTTTTTCTTAATCACAGAAGCAGGCAAGTGCAGTGAACGTCTGACAGTCTCTTATATGTTCATAAAGGCCCGATTTCTTAAACAGTGTAAACCTAGGATAACCTATTATTAGTTAGCTAGACACACAAAAATGGATTCATAAACGGATCTGACACGGTTCTGTGTATGGCCAGGATCCCGTATGGGATCCTAGCCATGCATAAAACCGCGTCAGATGCGTTTATGAAATCCATTGGTGTGTATTTAACTAACTAACAGTATGGTATTGTAACGACTGTAGTAACTTCACTACTTCAAACGGAAAGCAAGAATTATTTTACTTAATATATAAAGAGGATGTTCACCAATACAAGCAAAATATTGAACTGATTTAGTGATCAAATTCAGGGTTATTTATATGTACAACTATATCAGTGGAAGGAGTTACAAACAACCCAAGAGTAATTATTTACCCATTAAATACAACTTTAAAATAACTGAATAATTACTAAATGATTACCTATTTACAATAATTACATATTTTTATAAAACATAGTATTTACAATTTGTACGTTTGTACAGTATCCTAGGTTTACACTGTTTTAGAAATCTGGGCCAGAGTATATGGCTTCTGTTCATAATTCATTTTTGCATGTGTACTCTTTTGTGAGCATAATTTGCACTTCCATGTGAAATGCCTATGACAGCTTTCTGTGTTAGTTGACTATCCGACAATAGACTCGGTAATAAATTGCAAAACGAGTCCTATATGCATGTATTTTCTAGCATTAGCTTTTGAAGGCCAGTCTTCCGAGAGTATAGAACGCTTTCAAAGGTGTGCACTTTGAGCACCTGAAAGGAATGGGTTTACTGGACATAATCGCAAGAAAAACTGTTTTAATCTGTCTCCTGCTGCAATTCCATAATCACTCAATGACACTTGTTGCATGTAAATGAAACCCATTTAATATGCCAAGTATGAAGGGTTTACAATTCCCTTCAGACATATATGTATTTGCATCGGCAGTACGTATATGTAAACTAAAATCATAACGATGCAGAGATAACAAAATAATTGGTTCTATAAGAATAATTCCCACCCTTCAAAAAATTGGTAGTTAACCAGCCATTTCCACTAAGGTGAGATACATGTTGAAGGTTAATGTACTACCCAATGGACTTGAGTACTATCCCATTATTATCAGTATTAACCTTACAAAAATGATTTTTTTTTTTAACTGGCTTATCAGGAAACAATTGATGTACTCCTCTGAGAGTTAAAAATGATGTGAAAAATGTAACACTTTTAAATCATATTGCTATAGGAAGCATTTTATCAGGCGAATAATTTGCTTCACATACTTAGGCCGATTTAACACCAAAGGCGTAATACGTACAACATGCCTCTTTGATGTGAAAGCGGCCTAAGCCACCTGATTCCATGTGGAATTTCTCGTTAACAGCAGCATTTATGGATAAATGGGTATAAATGCTATCTATACGAGTATATCACACAACTGACAGCCATTAGCTAGATATATAGAGTGTTAGCTTCATGAATTATATATTCTTAATATGTCACTGGGTCGATATGCTATCAATAATTATCTACAGTACTTATCCTTGTAAGGTAATGTATACTACTGCTAATGCGTTAAGGAAAAATATACTGGCAAGGTAATTACCGTTTATAAAACTGTATAAGAAACAGATTGTTCTGGTTTTACGTCACGGACTCCCTTTTCTACCAAGGGCTAGGACGGTTGCTTTCTTGCGAAGGACTTGTTTTGGCAGATGTAATCTTTATCCTGAGTGCATGCCCTTGCTAACCTCAGACCGTGACGGGGTGCGAACCCTCGACCTGACGCCTCAGAGTCGCGGACGCTACCGCTTGAGCACGGTGACTACTAATTTGCTTATTTAATAATAATAATATATATATATATATATATATATATATATATATATATATATATATATATATATATGTATATATATATATATGTATATATATATATATATATATATATATATATATATATAGATATATATATATATATATATATAGTATATATATATGTATATATATATATATATGTATATATATATATATATATATATATAGATATATATATATATATATATATATATATATATATATATATATATATATATATATATATATATATATATATATATATATATATATATATATATATATATATATATATATATATATATATATATATATATATATATATATATATATATATATACATATATATATATATATGTGTGTGTGTGTGTGGTGTGTGTGTGTGTGTGTGTGTGTGTGTGTGTGTGTGTGTAAGTATATATATATATATATATATATAGATATATATATATATATATATATATATATATATATATATATATATGTATGTGTGTGTGTATCATTACCTAATTGTAATTAACTAATTGTGCTTACGGGAAAGAGCCACAAGCTCGTAATTTCCCGTCTTCTGGTAGGTTCCATTTTGTACTTAGTGATACTTATCCTACCTGGCCTTAAAACTATGGATTGAGATAGCATTAACCAGCTCATCGCTTAGCGAATTCCAATTGTCTACTACTCTTACACTAAAAAAAGTTCTTCCTTACATCCTGCAATGAAGTTTTCTTACGAAGCTTCAAACTATGACCTCTAGTTCTAGTGCTAGCCATATCAAAATATCGATCCCTATCCACTCTATCATAGCCATGAAGGACTTTAAAAACCATCATTATATCCCCCTCAAACTTCTAGCTTCGAGTGATGGTAAGTGTAATTAATTCAGTCTGTCATCATAACTGAGATTGCGCATTATTGGCACCAGTTTCGTGGTATGTTTTTGAACTTTTTCCAGCTTAATTACGTGCTTTTTCAAGTGCGGATTCCAAAAGGGGGCTGCATATTCAAGCTTTGGCCTCACATAGGTTACATAAATATTTCTGAACATTTCCTTGTCCATGTGCCTGAAGGCTATCCTTACAGAAACATGCTGCCCTTACTATGCCAGTTATATGCATTTCTAGAGACAAATAAGCCAGTATGTTTGCTGCTAAATCTCTCACCATTTCTGTCTCTTGAAGTTCTACTCCTGCCATCGAGTAGCCAAGTTTGGGCCTTCTTGTACTTGTACCCATTCTTTTTACCTTACATTTTGAAGTATTAAATATCATTAGCCACTTTTCTGACCACTTATGCAGACTAATTAAATCTTCCTGAAGTTCTGTACCATTGTTCTCGTTTCTTACTTTTATTTCACAATCTTTGCATCATCTGCAAACATATTCATGAATGAATTTACAGTCTCTTTTAGGTGTTTGTGTGTGTCTGAGTGTGATTGTGAGTGTGTATATATATATATATATATATATATATATATATATATATATATATATATATATATATATATATATATATATATATATATATATATATATATATATATATAAAACGTGCATACTTTCATATATATATATGTGTGCTTGTACTTGAGTGCGCGCGCGCGCGTGTGTGTACGTATATGTACAGGTTAGTGTTTGTGTTTCTCTAGAGAGGAAATGAGAGGAAGAGGGAGAGAGAATTTATTTGTTCTCTCCATACTGTTAGCCCTCTAAATGGCCCTCTAAAATACGAATAAATATCTTTGGAAGGGCCAGCGGTTTCTTTCAAGTATAGACCTTCACTCCATAAGCAATTTCCTTGTCCCTATGGGGCCACGTCGCCAGATTCCCTACCTTGTCACCCCTTAGTTACTTAATAACCCACCATTCTAAAACAGCTTCAAGATCTAGAGATGAAAAGACAAGAATTACATTCCCACTCATATTACTGAACTGAATACTTTACTTTTTACATAGCATTATTATCATTACGTTTATATTCATTATTATTATTATTATTATTATTATTATTATTATTGTTATTATTATTATTATTATTATTATTATTATTATTATTATTATTATTATTATTATTATTATTATTATTATTATTATTATTATTATTATTATTATTGTTATCATTATTATTATTATTATTATTATTATTATTCATTATTATCATTATTATTATTATTATTATTATTATTATTATTATTATTATTATTATTATTATTATTATTATTATTATTATTATTGCTATTATTATTATTATTATTATTATTATTATTATTAGTATTGTTATTATTATTTTTATTATTATTATTATTATTATTATTATTATTGTTATTATTATTACTATTATTATTATTATTATTATTATTATTATTATTATTATTATTATTATTATTATTATTGTCATTATTATTATTTATTGTTATTTTTATTATTATTATTATTATTATTATTATTATTATTATTATTATTATTATTATTATTATTATTATTATTATTATTATTATTATTATTATTATTATTATTATTATTATTATTATTATCATTACTATTATTAATATTATAATAATTATTATCAATATTATTATTATTAGCAGTATTGTTAAAATTATTATTTTTATTATCATTATTAATAATTATTCTATAACTATTACTGCTGTTGCTAGTTTTATTGCTAATACTACTACTACTATTTCTGCTAATACTACTACTAAGGTATTGATTAACAAAGACTTGGCCTCGTACATGTTAATAGCAAAAAGCCTACAAATGTAACGAGATGTGATGAATATAGGGAAAAAATACCTCTTCTTTCTCTATTAATTCTGTCAACACATACGAATCTATCAACAATTTAAGCACATTTGAAAAATTTAGGATATTAACATAAAGTAACCACAATGGCGCCTATGTAAAGAAAACAGAATAATATAAGGGAGTATTAGAAATGTAATATTAGATATATATATATATATATATATATATATATATATATATATATATATATATATATATATATATATATGTATGTATGTATGTATGTATGTATGTATGTATGTATGTATGTATGTATGTATGTATGTATGTATGTATGTATGTATGTATGTATGTATGTATGTATGTATATATATATATATATATATATGTATGTATGTATATATATATATATATATATATATATATATATATATATATATATATATATATATATATATATATATATATATATATATATATATATATATATATATATATATTATGAGAAGGACACCGAGACAAACAAGAAAACTGCCCTCACCAGGCCCGTGTAAAATGAAAACATTATGACAAAGAAAAAGTAGAAGTTTTGGGTCAAGCTGAAAGAGGGGAATGATACACAATAGGAAAAGAACAGGCTGAAATAATAAAGATTTAGCAATAGTAGCCCCTTAGATGTGGATAGATCTGCTTTTTGAAAGAAGAGAGGTTATTTGAATTAGGAAAGACGGAAGGAGAAAGAAAGTTCCAGAGACTGATGGTGGGTGGGAAGAAGCAGTCGCTGCAGTGACCAATCTGAAATCTGCAAATCTCCACACAGTACTTGTGAGACGAGGCCGTTTGGTGAGTGTTACACGCCCTCAGCAGTGGTTGAGGGATGCAACTAGCCAACTCATCAGAGCAGCGATGAAAGTAGTAGCAATAGAAAAGAGAAAGGGAAGATACCTTACGGCGAGGAGAAAGGGACTGCATATCATATGAAAAAAATGGGTCATTGATGAGTCTGATTGCCCTAGAGTCAACCGTTTCATGGAGGTAAAGGTAAAAGGAAACACTCCAGATGTGCGAGGAGTACTCTAAGCAGGGACAGATGAGACCTTTTATAGATTCTAAGTACCTGGAGAGAGGAAAAATAAGTGAAATGAAACATAACCCCCAGTTTTATGGATGACGCCTCCAAGACAAATTAGAAGCTATCTAGGGTCCTAACATGTTAATAGAATTAAGCCGGTAAATTCCTTAAGTTTCGAAGACAATAGGGTTATCATTAGGAGAAGAAGATAAAGAGATAGCCAGAAACTGTCTTCAAGGCATTATATTAAGCTAAATTTTGGGTTCTCCACTCAAATAACCTCTGCAAATCGGCGTTGACAGTAGAGGAAAGAGTGATACGAGACTGATTAAGAGTAGCATATGAAGGTTGTGAAGAGAAAGCAGAAGAAAAGTTAAAGGTAGAATTATCGGCAATGGAGAGGAGCATAGACGAGAATGGGATGTAAAGAGAATCATTGATGAAGAAGAGGAACAGAGTAGATGAAAGAAAAAAGCCTGGTGGAACTCCCCTGATAACAGGGAATGAGCTAGCTGTTGCGCCGTCAACAACCACAGACATAAAATGGTCAGAAAGAAAACTGGAAATCAGAGAACAGAGAGAAGGGGTGAAACCATAAGCAGGAGTTTAGCCAATGGAGCCTTTTGCCACATTCTGTAAAAGCCTTAGAGATATCAAGGCGACGATAAAGGATTCCCCATAGTTCCTCAGGGAAGATGACCCTACATGAATGACATAGGACAGGAGGTAACCAGAGGATCTTGCCTTATGGAAGCCGTACTGGCGATCAGAAATAAGAGAGTTAGGTTAAAGATGTTTCAAGTGAGAACTGAGCAATGTTTCGAATACCTTAGTGATAGCAGAGGTTAAGACAATACATTGGTAGTTGAAAGGAATATAGAAGTCAACCTTCATATGATTAGATTGACTTACAGCGTGCTTTCAAGATGAAAGATAGATACTGGTTATGGTAATAAAGCGAAAAAGACGGCAAAGCGCGGAAGCCAATTCATCGACAATTTCATTAAGGAACTTTGTTGAGATACCACTGGCTCCGGATGCCTTGTTCGTCATAAGAGAGCGAAGAACCTAATTAAATTTATGTGAAGAAAGAAAAATTGAGGACATGGAGTTAGAGAGCTTTATAGAATCGCTTACAGAAGAGTTGGCAGAAAAATAAGAACCAAAGATATTTTCTTTGTCAGTGGCAAAGCAAGCTATAGAACCATCAGCACGAATGAGAAGGGGAAAGCTTGAGTTACTAAGCATGTATGTATATATATATATATATATATATATATATATATATATATATATATATATAATATATATATATATATATATATATATATACATATATGTATATATATATATATATATATATATATATATATATATATATATATATATATATATATATATATATATATATATATATATATATATATATATATATATATATATATATATATATATATATATCTTGACCTAAATGATGATTGAAACATGACTGAGTTGGCGAGTACTTTCGATTTTAAAAAATCATAAACAAAGCCAAAAAATATTACCTTACCAGGAACGATTTTTGTACTATTGATTGGATTCACCAACACAATTCTGTTTCCTTTTTCCCATGAGGTCAATATAATCAACTGATATCTACCAAGTTTTATTCTTGGAATAAATAGTCTCATATATATATATATATATATATATATATATATATATATATATATATATATATATATATATATATATATATATATATATATATATATATATATAATATGTGTGTGTGTGTGTGTGTGTGTGTATGTGTGTGAACTGAGGTTAGCTACGAAGGAAATATGAAGCGATGGAGTGCTGAGATCTGTCAGACTGTATTTTAGACCATCTTCAGACAAAGTAACTAAAATATTAAAATCAGTGCATAAAGACTGCAGTGAGATTAAGTCAATAAAAATGATAAATCAGCAATAAAGATAGAGAATAAATTATATAAATAATTTCCAAGGATAACAGAACGTGATTAATTTAAGCTGGTTTATCTATAATCTCGGATTTTTAAATGATAAATAATCTTTTAAAGAAATTGGTCCGATTTATTAAGCAGTTTAAACCTAGGATGCCATATTGTTAGTTAGCTAGACACACACAATTGGATTTCATAAACGCATCTGACGCGGTTCTGTGTATGGCAAGGATCCCGCAAGGGATCCTAGGATACCATATTGTTAGTTAGCTAGACACATACAAATGGATTTCATATACGCATCTGATGCTGTTCTGTGTATAGCTAGGATCCCTTGCGGAATCCTTGCCATACACATAGCCGCATCAAATGCGTTTATGAAATCCATTTGTGTTTGCCTAGCTAACTAACAATATGGTATCCTAGGATCCCTTTGCGAATCCTAGCCATGCACACAACCACGTCAAATGCGTTTATGAAATCCATTTGTGTGTGTATAGCTAACTAACAATATGGTATCCTAGGATCCCGCAGGGGATCCTTGCCATACACAGAACCACGTCAGATGCGTTTATGAAATCCATTTGTGTGTGTCTAGCTAACTAACAATATGGTATCCTAGGATCCCGCAGGGGATCCTTGCCATACACAGAACCACGTCAGATGCGTTTATGGAATCCATTTGTGTGTGTCTAGCTAACTAACAATATGGTATCCTAGGCTTACACTGTTTTAGAAATCGGCCTATTGACATATAGTTGGGTCCAAGGAATAATGACTGGGGTTTAAATTAAGAATACTATTTTGTGTTAGCTATGTAAGATCTGATTCAAGAGAATTTCTAGAAACAATGTTATTACAGTTAACAGTCACGCTACTTGCAGGTCAAACAAGCTTGTGAGTCATGTTACTTAATTGAATTAATATGGCATTTAAAAATGATCATGTTTTCTGGCTAGTACAGTGGTAATGCGCGGGCTTCGCATTCACGAGATCGAGAGATCGGTTCCCGTC
>JAXCGZ010000010.1:295000-299729 GCA_037179515.1 Halocaridina rubra
TACATCTTAACTGCTATACTAGGAATGAACGCAATTTCTTTGAATGCCTTTTTGTTCATATTTCAGTTTCTCCCAACCTCACCCGCGGCTTCATTTTCTCATTTAATTCAAATCCCTATCTAATTAGGGATCAACAATAATCAAATAAGCACATTACCATATGTGAAAACTTAACTCATATTTTACCCAGGCCGGGACTCGAACCTAGGACACATAATTACTATGCCAAGGCGCTACCAACTACACCACAAAAGGTCTAAAAGAGAAACCAACCTTACAGCTTAACTGCTGTAGTAAAAATGAACGCATTCTCTCTGAATGATATTTTTATCATATTACAGTTTCTACCAACCTCACTCGTGGCTTCGTTTTTGCATTTAATTCAAATCGCATTCTAATTTGGGATCACCAATAATTAAAAAAGCACATTACCATTTGTGAAAACATGAATCCTATTTTACCCTTAACGGAACTCGAACCTAGGACACATAATTACTATGCCAAGGCACTACCAACTACACCACAGAAGGTATAAATATGAACAAAAGGGCATTCAGTTAGAATTAATTCATTCCTAGTATAGCAGTTAAGATGTAAGGTTGGTTTCTCTTTTAGACCTTCTGTGGTAGTTATTAGCGCCTTGGCACAGTATTTATGTGTCCTAGGCTCGATTCCCGGTAAGGATAAAATATGATTCATATGCAAATATATATATATATATATATATATATATATATATATATATATATATATATATATATATATATATATATATATATATATATATATATATATACATATATATATCTCCCCTGTCCAATGATCAGGGGTGGGGGGAGGTAGAGGATCCTAGAGGGTAATGGGAGAGAAAGTAGCTATTAGGAGTCTAAAATAACGAGTCAGATAGCTTTGATCCTCGCATCAAAAATGGATGATAAAATTCAAAATATGTATAGAAAAGTAAAACGAAAGCTTCGAAAGTAAGTTAAAAGAAAATGAAGCACCAAGAGAGATTATAAGAAATTAAGAAGAGAGCAGCACAAGAGGAAGAGAAAAAAGAAATAGAAAAACGAATGACAAAGCTGGAGGAAGAAAAGAAAGAACTATAGGTCAGGATTTCTAAACAAGAAGATAATAACAAACGGTTGAGTGACAACCTGAATTAATTCAATGTTAGTTCATTGCTCCATTCTGAGAGAGATAAGATTGAAGTTTGGAAAGTCCACTGTAGGAAAACATCCAGCAGCTTAGAGCAGATTTTCAGGAGCTGAATATGAACTATAAGGGCATTACAAGTTCTTTTGCAGATGTGGTGAAGAAAAATGCGGCAGTAAAAGAGCCAGTGAAGGAGGTGGCACTTGAATATATATATATATATATATATATATATATATATATATATATATATATATATATATATATATATATATATATATATATATATATATATATATATATATATATATTTCTAATACAAAGAAAGAGTAAAAGAAAAAAATGAAAGAAGTTGTGATTGAAAGGATTAATCCACTGATCAAAGAGAAGTCAGTGATAAACTCAGGTATTAGTGAATCCCAGGAGTTAGCATTGCTGGGGAGAATTGAAGATAATAAAGCTAGGGTTTTAGTCCTGATAAGGAAGCTTGTAGTAGTATGTAGTCCAGAGAATATGGTAAGCATTCACTTAATTGGTAAATATTCTAGGAAGGGATTGGCATGAATAAGGAAAGTACCCCTTGAGAGAGGGGACACATGTACAGAATTATTGATGAAGGTAGGAAACCTAAAAGATCTCCAAGAATTCATAAAAGTGTTTATTGGACCATAGAAAACACAGGAATAGGAATGTTTGCAGATGATGCAAAGATTGTGAAGAAAGTAATAGACAAGAACATTGGTAGGAATTTCAAGAAGACCTAAATAGTCTGCATGAGTGGTCAGAAAAGTAGCTAATGAGATTCAATGCTTCAAAATGCAAGGTAATGAGAATGGGTACAAGTGCGAGAGCTCTGATGCTCAATAGCAGGTGCATAACTTCAAGAGAAGACTAACAGAGACCTAGGAGTAAATATATTGGTAGATTTGTCTCCGGAAATGCATTTAGATGGCATAATAAAGACTGCATATGCTTTCTAAGCAAATATAAGGGTAGCCTTTATACACTTGGACAAGGAAATGTTCAGAAATATTTATGTAGCTTATGTGAGGCCAAAGCTTGAATATGCAGCACTCGATTGAAATCTAAATGTGAAATAGCATATGAATAAGCTGGAGAAAATTCAGAAACATAATACGAAATTGGTATCAGAAATACGCAGTCTCTGTTATGAGGAGAGGCTGAGGGAATTAGACTTATCATTACTCGAGACTAGAAGACTTTGGGAGGATATAGGGACGGATTTTGAGTTCTTTCATAGTTTTGATCGAGTAGATAAGGATTGTTATTTTTATATGACTGGCTCTAGAACTAGAGGTCATAGTTTGAAGCTTCATAAGAAAACTTCATTGCAGGATTTAAGGAAGTACATTTTTAGTGCAGTAATAATTGATTATTGTAGTTCACTAAGCGAAGAGGTAAGTAATGCCAACTGAAATCATGGTTGTAAGGACATATATTATAATTATAATTGAGTATAATAATGAAACCGAACAAGAGACAGGGAGTTACAAGCATAAGACTCTTTCCCGTAAGCACAATTAGGTAATTAAAATAAAATAATTACATCAATATTTGTTGAACTGAGGTGCCAAGTAGCTCATTGTTGTCTTTTTTTCTCTTTTTATTAAATTTTTTTGTGTATATCAAGTTACCTTTTTATTGTTTAGTTATGCATAACTTGATTCTGCTATTGTATAACTTGGTTAAAATTGGCTAATCATTTTCATCTGCAATGATTAGCTTAGCAGTTAAGAATATATAAGAAAAGCAGGTGTTTCACTGATATCAAGTCTTTTTCCCCTGTTGCATGTTGAAGCGTTTCTTCACGTGGCTTTTTATTATTGCCAAAGTCAAATTTTACGCTAGGGTGTATGTTACCAGGAAGAAGGTTCACTGAAAAGATTAACTGAATTAATATTCATAAGACGATAAAGCAAATCTTTGTGAAGTCAAATAAAAATTATTTTATTTCTGTGCCTCTCAAACTCCATGATGAGGCCATCTCTGTTTCTAACCCTTCCATTCAATGGTAGGGGATGGAGTGGTATAGGATTCCCGGGGTGGTGGAGGGAAGGTAGCTTTTAGGAAACTGAAGGTAGACTTCAGGGACCTCTTGGCTTTGTGTCAGGTCTGAATAATGATATTCAGAATATGGATATAGAGATGAAAGAAAGCTTTGAAATTAAAAACATACTAAGAGAGATTATAAGATATTTAGAGGAAACTAACACGGCATAAGGGAGAGAGAGATAAGAACTAGAAACGTGAATGAAAAAGCTGGAAAGGGTTAAGGAAGAACTGGATGTTAGAGTTTCTAAACAAAAAAATAACAGCAAGTGCTCGAATGATATACTAATTGAATTAAATGCTAGTACACTGCTTTCTTCTGCAAGAGATGAGATTGCAGCTTAGAATGTTCAGATAAAGGAAAGCATTGATCAATTGAGAAGATATTTTCAGGAGCTGCATATGGTACATGAGAGCAATAAAAGAGCTTTTGCAGATGAAGTGAAGAAAAATAGTGCAGTAAAAGAGGCAGTGAGGGAGGTGGTACTGGAAATATAAACACAGTTCACTACAAAGACACAGTATATGTATATTATATTAATATATGTACTATGCAAAACATGACTATTTATATATATATATATATATATATATATATATATATATATATATATATATATATATATATATATATATATATATATATATATATATATATATATACTATATATATATATATATATATATATATATATATATATATATATACATATATATATATATAAAGCCCATCTGATTAATCATTGGAAGAAACCAATCTATAATGAGAAAGGGATAGACAACATTTGACTGTCTAAAATCGTTATCAAAAAGCTAATTACCATAGATTTCCCAAGAGTAAGATAAATACCATTGGAAAGTCATTATTCATATGATGCAACATTCATATTAGTCCAATTGCTTGAAATTACTCAAACTTCTATAGAGACAAAAATATAAGTCTGCTTATGTTATGGGGAATGAATTTTTTTTATTATCTGTTTTCTTATCCGAAAATGCTTAATTTACAATTAGAAACTGCGAATGGAAAGAGTATCTGAAGCAATGATGATGGATGAACGAGTGATAAAGTCATTTTGTCTAAAATATTTAGAAGACTTCACGGGACTGAAGTCTGCCAGTATATTTACCCCAACTGACAGCTAACCCCCGATTGGGGGAGACAGCCAAGGTAGATAGATACACGGTTCTGAATATAATTCGAGTAAATTTTCCAGTAGGAATAGAAGACAAAGTCATTCTGAAATATCTTCAAATTTCTGGGATGCTTCTTTATTATTGGTGGCACGCAAGTCGCTTGTGTCACATAGGACGTGTCACGCCACGTCTATGTGAAAGGTTTCATATATTTCCGGATGTTCGTTTTCAACTGGCGCGCCACTTGGCATGCCACGTGCGACGTGCCACTTAGATGTGAAAGCGGCCTAATGAAAAGATTAAGAAGGGCCTGTTATTAAAGCTTTATCGTCTTCAATAGCTTTAAAATTTGTAAACACGAATAACC
>JAXCGZ010000011.1:7500-17500 GCA_037179515.1 Halocaridina rubra
GAGAAGTATGAAAGATATAGGGAGAAAAATGTGGAAACAAAGCGGAAGGTAGAGGAAGAGAAGAGGTTGGCAAATGTTAGGTGGGGACAGGATTTTAGTAGGTCATATGAGGAGAATAAAAAGAAGCTTTGGAAAGAAGTATATACAGTAAGGAAGGGTGGATCGAGGATGGAAGAGACAGTAAAAGATGTGAATGGACAGATGTTAAGAGGGAACGATGCAAGGAAAAGATGGGCAGAATATATTGAGTGCTTGCTGAATGTTGAGAAAGATAGAGAGACAGCTAGAGTGGCAGTGTGGGGTGCTCAAGTGCCAGTCATGGGAGATGAAAATGAAATAGAGATTACAAGAGAGGAGGTGAAAAAGGCATTGTATAAAGTGAAAGCAGGTAAAGCACCTGGAATAGATGGTGTGAGATCGGAGATGTTGAAAGAAGGGGGTGTGACTGCATTGGAATGGTTAGTGAGAGTGTTTAATACATGCTTTATGTTGTCAATGGTGCCAGTGGAATGGGCGATTGCTTGTATAGTGCCCCTATACAAAGGTAAGGAAGATGTGAATGAATGCAGTAATTTTAGGGGTATAAGTTGTTGAGTGTAGTAGGAGAAGTGTATGGTAGGAAACTCATTAAGAGGATTAGGGATTAGACAAAAAATGTGATCGCAGAAGTGCAGAGTGGTTTTAGGAGAGGTAGAGGTTGTATAGATCAGATTTTTATAGTTAGGCAGTTATGTGAAAAATATTTAGCAAACGGTAAGGATGTGTAATTTGCAATTTTATATCTGGAGAAAGCGTATGATAGAGTTGAATGAGGCAATATGGAATGTTTTGAGGTTAGATGGAATTAATGGTAGACTGTTGCAAGCAGTGAAGAGTTGCATGGGGGCAGTAGAGCTTGTGTTAGGGTAGGGAATGAAGTGAGTGAGTGGTTTCCAGTAAGTATGGGGCTGTGACAGAGATGTGTGATATCACCATGGCTATTCAATTTGCATATTGATGGAGTCGTAAGAGAGGTGAATGAGCGAGTGCGTGGTCGAATTTTGAGAATGGTAGATGGGGATGATAACGAGTGGGAGCTGAATCAGTTGCTGTTTGCAGATGATACTGTGGTGGTGGCAGATTCAGAGGAGAAGCTGTGTCAGTTAGTGCCAGAATTTGGAATGGTGTGTGAGAGAAGGAAGTTGCGAGTGAATGTGGGAAAGAGTAAGGTTATGAGGTGTAGAAGAAATGAGGATGGTGCTGGATTGACTCTTATGTCGAATGGAGAGACACTTGAGGATCTTAATCAGTTTAAGTATTTGAGCTCGGTTGTAGCTGCAAATGATGGGGTGTAAGCAGATGTGTGTCAAAGAGTGAGTGAAGGATGTAAAGTGTTGGGTGCGTTGAAAGGAGTGATGAAGAAGAGAGGGTTGGAAATGAATGTTAAGAAAGTTTTGTATGAGAAAGTGGTTGTGCCAACTGTGATGTATGGATCAGAGTTATGGGGTATGAAAGTAAGTGAGAGACGGAAACTAAATGAGTTTGAGATGAAATGCCTGAGGAGTATGATTGGTGTATCTCGGCTGGATAGGGTTAGGCATGAAGTGGTGAGAACAAGAACGGTTGTTAGGAGAGGACTTGCAGCCAGAGTAGATATGAATGTTCTGAGATGGTTTGGCCATGTGGAAAGGATGGATGATGAAAAACTGCTGAAAAAGGTGATGAATGCGAGAGTTGATAGGAGAAATGCTAGAGGGAGACCTAGGTTTCGATGGGTTAATAGTCATAGTCATAGTCATAGATTTTATTGCCAAATATTCTGTATATATACAGGAATAAATATGTACTTTATATTCAGAGTCACTAGCCTGCTGAGTAAGAGCTCCTTGGCAGGCACTTTAATATACATTTCACATAATATAAAGTATGACGGTAATAGTTAACAAAACCTCCAATATAGCAATCTCATACTTATCTTGTAACAAAACAGAACAGTAGGCTGACTTTAACCTGGACATAATGAAGCACCAATACTGTAATAATTATTATTCAACAGCTGCTTGATTTTGCCTAGTAAATAAATGCTGTTTGAGAGTCTTTTTAAATAAAGTTATGCCAGTTACTGTCTTTAAATCTTCTGGTAATGCATTCCAACATTTTGGGCCAAAACAGTGAATAGAAAATTTGCACAAGGTTGTTTTCGGCTTTGGACATATTAAATTTATATTGTTACCTCTGGTTCCATGGTTGTGTTGAATAAATCTAAATAATTTTTTATTATGATTGCTATCATTAACATCACTATATATAATAATAAGACAGAAATATTGTATCAAGTAATTATATTTAAGTAAGTTTAGCTCCTTGAATAAAGAGGAAGTTGAGTCATATTTTCCACTATATGTAATACTTCTGATCAGTTTTTTCTGAGTTACAAATACATCCCTCACAATTGACGGCCAAGTACAACCCCAGATGGGCAAACAGTATATAATATGAGGATAACACAGGGAATAGTATATGCTTTTTAAGGCCTCATTTGTTTAGCTGTGGCGAAGTTTATACAAAATTCCACACGTCTTGGAGAGATTTGAGCAGAAAGATTGAATATGATATTTCCAACTTAAATTTCCATCAATAATTACATCCCAAAAATTTCTTATAAGCAACTCTTTTAACTTCATACCCATTCATATTAACTTGGCTAATATTCTGTACTACAGATCCATTTTGAAATAAGATATAGTCAGTTTTGGAAACATTTAGCTTTAATTTATTAGCAGAGACCCAGTTGTTACTTTTTTCTAGTTCTCTATTTAAAAGAGAATGCAGGTGGTCAAAGTTATTATCATGCAAGAGAAGATTGGTGTAATCTGCAAAAAGAATATATTTGGATTTATTACTGGCATTGGAAATATAATTTATATAAACTAAAAATAACAGTGGGCCCAGTATTGATCCCTGTAGTACTCCCCTCTCAATAGTTTGCAACAAAGATGCTTTCCCATTACAATATACGGCTTGTTTTCTATTTTTCAAGTAGCTCTTAAATAACTGTAATGGTGTTCCCCTAATACCCACACAAGTTAGTTTTTCTATTAGTATATCATGGTCTAATGAGTCAAATGCTTTGGACAAGTCTAGGAAAACCCCTGCAGCAAAGTTTGTATTTTCCAAATTTTAATAAACATCACTTGTAAAGTTCATTATTGCTTTTTCAGTGGTCTTATTATTACGAAATCCGTATTAATTTTCAGATAATAGGTTGAACTTTTCAAGGAAATTTTTAAGTCTGTGAACAATCGCTATTTCAAACACTTTACTTAAGGACGGTAAGATTGATATAGGTCTATAGTTATTTTCATCATCTTCATTGCCTGACTTAAATATAGGTATTACTTTAGCGCTTTTAAGTTTGTCTGGAAAACATCGTTGCTGAAAACATTGATTGATTATGTGGGTAAGTGGGGTACCAATGTAATGGGCAGTGACTTGGAGTTGTTTTGATGGAATTTCATCATATCCCGATGCTGTATTTGGTTTTAAGGCTTTTATATATTTAGTGACTTCCTCCCTTGTTACAGGATACAAGTAAAACGAAAAGTCTGGTGGATTATTTAGAAACTGGCGGTGTAAGGTTTGTTGCACATTTTGCTGTTCCTGTGTTGGTTGTGCTATAGTTAAGAAATGATCATTAAAGATATTAGCATTGCGGTCATTGTCATTTTTAAATTTGATTTCCTTTGAATGATTAAATTGTTTTCGTCCCATTAGGCTGTTTATTGTATTCCAGGTGGACTTGCTGTTTCCTTGTTCCTTCTTGAGCTTATACTGATAATATCCATTTTTGCAGCTCGAAGTAGTGTTACTAATTAGTTCCTGTAAGCTTTATATCTGGTTCCAAAAGACAAAGGCCATTTTGATGCAAGCCTTTCTAATCGGTGTTTTTCTTTGATGCTATTTTTTAATCCTGCAGTTATATGTGGGCATCTGTTGTTTTTATTATTTACAGTCAATTTTCTTAGAGGCAAGCAGTCTAGAAATTTATCTCTAAATTCACAGTGAAATTTATTAAAATCTTCATTTGCGCTATTTAGGTCTATGATATGTTGTCATTTTTCATGTGATATATCTCTAGCAAAATTAGCTACGTTATCATCAGAGTAATGTCTTTTCTACATATGCATCAAATTTATGATCTTCTTTTTTAAACTGGGAGCATACTGCAAAATGATCTGTTATGTCGGTGTACACTATGTAATTGCTTATGTTGTCTTCAAGATTTGTGGTCCAGATATGATCGTTTAAAGATGCACTATTTTCAGTTACTCTCGTAGGTTTAGTAGGTAGTGCAAAACAGCCATGTGAATACATTATGTTTATAAAATCAGTTACTCTTTGATCATTTGTTTTAAACAAATCTAAGTTCCAATCACCGAATAAATAAATAGTTTTGCACTTTTTTCTTGCTGCAAAATCAAATACTTTCAGTAAAGCTCCAAGAAATTCAGGCATGTTCCCCTTCGGTGGTCTATATACAGATGCGAAGAAGCCTTACCGTTATGTACCTGTTCACTAACACATTCAGTTAAGCGTTCCATCATACTGCACTCCTTATAACACTAGAGCTATACTTATTTGCTACATACATACATACACCTCCACCTTTCCTGTCTCTGTTCTGAGTGTAAATATTATAACCTGATATATTATACAATGATTCAATATCACTATCTAGCCTAGTCTCCGAAACACCCATTACATAACATATATTATTTTCTGTTAAACTTTGATCAACAAATATTTGAAGATTATTCGCAAGACTTCTAATGTTCATGCACAAAAGGAGTAAGGAGAGCCCTGAATGATAGGAGGATGGATGTGAGGGAAGCAAGCGAGCGTGCTAGAAATAGGAATGAGTGGCGAGCGATTGTGACGCAGCTCTGATGGGCATCTGCTGTTACCATGGGGCTGCATCTTTCAGAGGTAGCCTTGTGGTAGGGGCAGTAGGGGAGTTGGCAGTTTTGAAGCGACACTGGCTGTGGAAGAGCCGGGAGGATGGGCTGTGGCACTCCAGCAGTGCCATCTGAACGGTCGCTAGCTCCCTCGTCATTGCCCATAGAGCAAAGTAATCCCCTTAATGTTTTCGGTTTTTCCTGTTGGCTACCCCCAGTTAAAAGAGGAAACAGCTAAGGTAGATAGATAGAATAGATTTCTATCATTATTTTTATTATTAATATTATTATTATTATTATTATTATTATTATTATTATTATTATTATTATTATTATTATTATTATTATTATTATTATTATTATTATTATTATTATTCATTATTATTATTATTATTATTATTATTATTATTATTATTATTATTATTATTATTATTATTATTATTATTATTATTATTATTATTATTATTATTACTATTATAATTATTATTATATCATTATTATTATTATTATTATTATTATCATTATTATTATTATCATCATTATTATTATTATATATTATTATTATTATTATTATTATTATTATTATTATTATTATTATTATTATCATTATTATTATTATTATTATCATTATTATTATTATTATTATTATTATTATTATTATTATTATTATTATTATTATTATTATTATTATTATTATTATTATTACTATTATAATTATTATTATATCATTATTATTATTATTATTATTATTATTATTATTATCATCATTATTATTATTATTATTATTATTATTATTATTATTATTATTATTATTATTATTATTATTATCATTATTATTATTATTATTATTATTATTATTATTATTATTATTATTATTATTATTATTATTATTATTATTATTATTATTATTATTATTATTATTATTATTATTATTATATTTTTTTTATTATTATTAGTATTATTGTCGTATGGCGTATCATAGATGCCTATAGCCTCACACGGCATTTCATAGATGCCTATAGTTGCCAGATGGCCGAGAGTGCACTCTATACCAGCCGCCACCAGGACTAGCGCTCAGTGCCCGTGTTTTAGTTAGAAGTCAGCCTTTGTCAGGGGCAGAAGTCACGTCTGTAGTCAGCAATCTCCCCCTTTGGGGGCGGGAATAGAGAGTGACCAGAACTACCAGGAATGGGAGCTTTGAGGCTTTAAATAAGTGCATACTCCAATAAACAACTTTAAAGAAGAAGATGCTTATCTGTTATCACCGACCTCGCTAACAAGTCTAAAATGATATATTATGAAGTAAGGCGAGAATAATATTCGTAGAGAGAGAAGTACTCTACGATTCTGGTGATCAGCTCAGGATCAATCCATGTCTATATCTTCACAAAAGAAAGAGATAGATGCATCAATGGAAGAAATGTTCCAGTATTGAAGAAACTTCTAGACGCTTACAAGCAGCTAGACAGCGACGTCGAGAGAGAAAGCCTCAGCTCCGACAGTATCAGGTTACCAGAACCAGTCACTCCTCTCCCCCTTGCCCCCGTATTGGCAATGCCTGCCGCAGAGAAAATTGCTCCATGCAGCCTCCATGTACACCACCGTCACAGTGAGTCGAACTGTGACCAGGGCTTTGAGAGAAAACGCCCCTTACCAGGAGTTATATGTTGCCGGATCCAACCAAGAAGATGGCGATTCGTCAATATTACGAGAGAGATGGACGACGTTGGCGGGAAAATCATCAAGTCAAGAAGAAGAACCCCTCTTCCATTGCCTGTTGCCGTGACGTTCTTCAAGCAGTTTCCCAAAATAGCTAAGTACTTGTGATCTGTATCTAGTGCTGCGGGCCACAAGTGGAAGGTCCGCTCACCCTCAAGGGTGAACATCCAACAAAAAAAAAAAAAGTATCTAGTGAATAATGGGACCATTGTGAACAGAAATTGAGGTCGGCGGACTCCGCCATTTTACTTTGTAGTTATGCTTTGACTCAGCAACCCCACATATAAAAGGGTGTATGGCTTTAGTAAGTTTATAAAAGTAGAATTTCAGTACCCATTACTAACATGGATAATTTGTACTAATAGCTATAAGCAGTAATAAACTCCATTTTTTTAGTTATTTTGTTTAATATAATGAGTAATTGTGTTTGAAGGGTGTTCAGTTTATTTGTGTTAATGCCTAAGTTAATTATTAAACAGGCAAATGTATTGATTTTAATTGAAGAAGATTTAATGTACGTGTAAAATCACTTTTATATTAATTTCTTAAAGCGAACGTGACAGTGTTTACGAAGAGTTATAGTGAGTATATCCCTACTCCCGTTTTCAAGGTTCTTTCCTGTTTTCACGGGTGTTATATTTGGGGAGAGAAAGGCAGAAATGACCGATCGTTCTTCTAACGTCGTTATCATAAAGAAATTGATATTGACTTACATATATACTATATCTTTTTGAAGAATAAGAAAATTTTGTGATATTATTTCGATATGAGTTTTTATTTTCAAGCTAAGCAGGCGGTAAAAGTAATGTCAAGTGATTTGTGCTGTGAAGGGGGGAAGTTATTGTGCAGCCATAACATACCATTGTTGGAGGGTATTGGGGGGACTTAGGACTAGTGACGCAGTCATGCAACCTCCGGGCCGACCAAGACTTCACACACGCACTCTTTCAGAGTGACGGGGGAAAGGAAACGCATACGCAGTAAATAGCAAAGTGACTAGAAGGGAAGTATATAGAGAGAAAGGGGGTGAGTGTTTTCAAAGTGAAGCGAGTGCGAGAGAGAATGGTTATGCCTGACCAACAGTATCATGGGGGAGGGAATTCTTGTGAGTGGAGTTGCGGAAAGTCCATTGGGAAAGCATGATGAGGATAGAGTCTGCAAGGATTCTTCCCCTGTGTTACCGTGTCTTTATGCAGGCCATATGATTATTAAATAAATAGAAGGCGATGTAGCTGTTGCAATATCTACTTAGGAATATTTTTGAGAAAGCGATTCTCCACCTGCCCAGATATGGTTGAGATGCAGATTTTATTTTATTTTTGTTTCCTTCCCTACTCTGCCAACGAGGTTATTATTCGATTTTCAAAAATTCCAAGAGAGATATTAAGTTATAAAGGACACGAATCTATGAATGATTCTTTATTTTTTTTTCTAGCTGCAGTATATACATTATTTGTCCAAAAGAATATGCTAACTAGATAAAATAAAGCTTTGAAAGTTTTAGCCATGATAATGTTTGTCACAATTATTTCAGCTTGGTCATGAAGAAGGGAGTGTAAATTAACAAGAAAGGACAACAAAAATGTCACACAGTCATTTCCTGTATTTGAAAGAGATGAAGTTGATCCAGAAACCGAAATGACAGGGGAGGAACAGCACCTACACGCAAAACTCCCTGCAAAAGCTAGTCATTTGAAGTCCAGAGGACAGATATTGGGCAGTATTTTTGGGTAGGATAAAGAAAGAGCAAAAATGAAGTTAGTTAAGTACCTACCTGATCGTAAGTATGAAAAGGAGAAAAATATATAACCCCCCCCTGTCTCCTGAGGTAGTTCTTTTGAATAGTCACTCAAAAAAATCTAAATTTGAGTTGGTAGAAGAATATATATATTATTTTTTCATGCACAACTCCTTAAGGGATTATGAAACTTAAGCAAAATTCATTCTTTAATGTTGCAAATAAAATATTGTTTTTAATTTTATTACTGCATACGCAGAGACAAACTTTTTATATCTTTTCAGATATACGTTTTTTATATATTTATTCTTTGTGTTGAAGCATCTTTAATATCTTTATCCCTTTGATATATTATAATTAAAAAAAAAATTAAACTTACCTAGAGGTAATTATTGTTAATTACTATCATTGTCATGAAATTTATAATTACAGTTGAGCTAATTAAGATATTTTGTTAATAGTAGTATAGATTTGCTTTAATTTCATCAGAGGTGTGTTGACTTATAGCGAGTGTGAGCTTCAACTCAACCCTCTGATCTATAGAAAGAGAAAAGATTGTCGTAATTGACAAGGATGTGTATGCTCATTTCAGTAAAGTCCTTAGCAATGTTAAACAGAAGAGAATGGATTTATGCTTCAATGTTTCTTCAGTTGTACACTAAGTTATTTTAGTTTTTATTCTTTTTAGACCTTAGAAAATGATTGCATTTGTGCTGTCCCCTTGTATAGGTTGGGCAGGAGGTCAAGTCATAAAAAAGGGCCCTATAAGCAAAAATGATATGTTTTTTGAAGAAAAATATATATTCTCTCTCTCTCTCTCTCTCTCTCTCTCTCTCTCTCTCTCTCTCTCTCTCTCTCTCTCTCTCTCTCTCTCTCTCTCTCTCTCTCATCCTCTTTTACCCTTTACATACAGAACTATGTTATTTCTCTCTGTTGACAGAGTATTATAATCACTGATTCTTTTTAGATTCCTTTGCAAAATCGCTAGGTGATAAATGTGCCCAAGTTTTATTTCAGTTGATAAGTTTTTTGCATGCTGATATTGCATAAATACTGAATATTATGTGAGTTTTTCTACCACATATTGCAACTGTGTTAGAAAATAGATAAAGCTCCCACTGACAAATTGGGCAACCAGAAAGTTGATTACTATGCTCCTATATATATTATGACTGCAGGAGTTCGAATAGCCAAAGAGACTGTGTTAGAATGAGCATTATTATGAAAAATAAGTATAGAGCTCTGTTATTACTTCAAAATGCCAGTCTCAATTGTATATATACTGCTATTCCTGATTTTGCATTTATATTTCATTTTATTATACTTATTATGATCATGATTACTATTATTGTTATCATTATGTTGGCTGTTATTGTTGCTATCACTCCATGGCCTTTTGCATAATTAATAATTTAGTAAATGCTATCAGCAGTAACCAAATGATTTGTATTGTTTTTCTTGAATTCATGCTTTTATGTTACTGTAGTCAATGCTATTAAGAATATTTCTGTAGTAGCTAATTCTCAGCATTTCATGACTTTTCTATTTGATATCTATAATATACTAATGTTATGTATCAGTTACTCACTTAAGTTCTAAGTATCTTGGA
>JAXCGZ010000011.1:25000-27500 GCA_037179515.1 Halocaridina rubra
AAGGCTTGTCAGACTGCATATTCTTGAATTTGCAGAAGACATTTGATACAACCCACATGGGTAAATTATTAAAATACTGCAAGTAATGGCATAAATAGGTGGAGATATTTCGGAGCAAATAAAAACTCACATAGAGTAAGGGAACAGAGGGTTACAGTCAGATACTTAGTGTCTGACTGGAGAGAGGTCAGTAGTCGGATTCTACAAGGGTCAGCTTTAAGATAAGTTTTGTTTCTTTTGTATATAAATTATCTACCAGGGTCTGTAGATGACTTTTTAATATGTTTGCAGATGATGCAAAGATGGTGACGAAAGAAAAACAATATAAGAGAACTTTAGGAAGGCATAATAAGTCTACAAGAGTGGTCAGAAAAGTGGCTAATGAAATGTAATACTTCAATATGTAATGAAATGAAAATGGGCACAAGTGCAAGAAGGATCAATTGGGTACTCAATAAGAGGTGCAGAATTTCACGAGATGGAGAACGAGAGAAATTTCTCTCGTTCTCCAAGTATGGAAGGTTGTCTCCGGTAATGAATATAAATGGCATAGTAAAGGCTGCAGCTGCTTCCTTAACAATTGTAAGGGAGGCCTTCAGACTCAGGAAAAGGGGATTGTTCAACTATGTTTATGTAGCTTATGTGATGCCAAAGTTTGACTTTGCAGCACCCTTTTGGAATCCTTACTTGTAAAAAGCATATAGATAGCTCGAAAAGTTCAGAGACATGTTACGCAGTTGGTCCCAAAAATTCACAATCTCAGTTATAAGAGGCTGAGAGAATAATATTTACCATCACTTGAATCTATAAGGAGGAGGTTAGATATAGTGACGAATTTTAGATTCTTTCACAGTTATGACAGAGTGGATAGGGATCGACATTTTCATATGGCTGGTTCAAGAACTAGAGATCATAGTTTGAAGTTTCAAAAGCAAATTTCTTTTCATGATTTAAGGCAGTGCTCTTTTAGTGTAAGAATAGGTAATTGGAATTTGCTAACCGCAGAAGTAGTCAATGCTAACTACGTTCATAGGTTTGTGGCCAAATATGTATGTATCATTGATTATAAACACGGAACCCACAAGGAGTCGGGGAATTAATGGAATTAGGCTCTTTCTCATAAATCAAATAGATAATTATCGTTAAGCAAACATACATCCCCCCCAAAAAGCATATATATATATATATATATATATATATATATATATATATATATATATATATATATATATATATATATATATATATATATATATATATATATATATATATATATATATATATATATATATATATATATATATATATATATATATATATATATATATATATATATATATATATATATATATATATATATATATATATATATATATATATATACATATATACATATATATATATATATATATATATATATATATATATATATATATATATATATATATATATATATATATATATATATATATATATATATATATATATATATATATATATATATATATATATATATATATATATATATATATATATATATATATATATATATATATATATATATATATATATATATATATATAAATACATATATGCATATATATATATATATATATATATATATATATATATATATATATATATATATATATATATATATATATATATATATATATATATATATATATATATATATATATATATATATATATATATATATATATATATATATATATATATATATATATATATATATATATATATATATGTATATATATATATATATATATATATATATATATATATATATATATATATATATATATATATATATATATATATATATATATATATATATGAATCATTTTTTACCCCGACCGGGACTCGAACCAAGGACTTATCATTACTAAGTAAAGGCGCTACCACTACACCACAGAAGGTTAAAAGGAATCCAACCTTATAGCTTATATCTGCTATACTTAGGAATGAACGCATTCTAACTGAATGCCACTATGTTCATATTACAGATTCCCCAACCTCACTTGTGGCTTCATTTTAGCATTTAATTCAATTCCCAATCTCATTCGGGCCATGAAATAACCAGATAAGCACATTACATATGTGAAAACATGAATCATTTTTTACCCCGACCGGGACTCGAACCAAGGACTTATGATTACTAAGTCAAGGCGCTACCACTACACCACAGAAGGTTAAAAGGAATTCAACCTTATAGCTTATATCTGCTATACTTAGGAATGAATGCATTCTAACTGAATGCCACTATGTTCATATTACAGATTCCCCAACCTCACTCGTGGCTTCATTTTAGCATTTAATTCAATTCCCAATCTCATTTGGGCCATGAAATAACCAGATAAGCACATTACATATGTGAAAACATGAATCATTTTTTATCCCGACCGGGACTCGAACCAAGGACTTATGATTACTAGGTCAAGGCGCTACCAATACACCACAGAAGGTTAAAAGGAATTCA
>JAXCGZ010000011.1:37500-45000 GCA_037179515.1 Halocaridina rubra
TCGGGCCATGAAATAACCAGATAAGCACATTACATATGTGAAAAAATGAATCATTTTTTACCCCGACAGGGACTCGAACCAAGGACTTATGATTACTAAGTCAAGGCGCTGCCACTACACCACAGAAGGTTAAAAGGAATTCAACCTTATAGCTTATATCTGCTATACTTAGGAATGAACGCATTCTAACTGAATGCCACTATGTTCATATTACAGATTCCCCAACCTCACTCGTGGCTTCATTTTAGCATTTAATTCAATTCCCAATCTCGTTCGGGCCATGAAATAACCAGATAAGCACATTACATATGTGAAAACATGAATCATTTTTATCCCGACCGGGACTCGAACCAAGGACTTATGATTACTAAGTCAAGGCGCTGCCACTACACTACAGAAGGTTAAAAGGAATCCAACCTTATAGCTTATATGTGCTAAACTTAGGAATGAACGCATTCTAACTGAATGCCACTATGTTCATATTACATATTCCCCAACCTCACTCGAGCCTTGACTTAGTAATCATAAGTCCTTGGTTCGAGTCCCGGTCGGGGTAAGAAATGATTCATGTTTTCACATATGCAATGTGTTTATCTGGTTATTTCATGGCCCAAATGAGATTGGGAATTGAATTAAATGCTAAAATGAAGCCACGAGTGAGGTTGGGGAATCTGTAATATGAACATAGTGGCATTCAGTTAGAATGCGTTCATTCCTAAGTATAGCAGATATAAGCTATAAGGTTGGATTCCTTTTAACCTTCTGTGGTGTTGTGGTAGCGCCTTGACTTAGTAATCATAAGTCCTTGGTTCGAGTCCCGGTCGGGGTAAAAAATGATTCATGTTTTCACATATGTAATTTGCTTATCTGGATATATATATATATATATATATATATATATATATATATATATATATATATATATATATATATATATATATATATATATATATATATATATATATATATATATATATATATATATATATATATATATATATACATATATATATATACATATACATATATATATATATATATATATATATATATATATATATATATATATATATATATATATATATATATATATATATATATATATATATATATATATATATATATATATATATATATATATATATATATATATATATATATATATATATATATATATATATATATATATATATATATATATATATATATATATATATATATATATATATATATATATATATATATATATATATATATATATATATATATATATATATATATATATATATATATATATATATATATATATATATATATATATATATATATATATATATATATATATATATATATATATATATATATATATATATATATATATATATATATATATATATATATATATATATATATATATATATATATATATATATATACATACACATATATATATATATATATATATATATATATATATATATATATATATATATATATATATATATATATATATATATATATATATATATATATATATATATATATGTATATATATATATATATATATATATATATATATATATATATATATGTATATATATATATATATATATATATATATATATATATATATATATATATATATATATATATATATATATATATATATATGTGTGTGTGTGTGTGTGTGTGTGTGTGTAAAAACATGAAAAAAAAGATTCATATATATATATATATATATATATATATATATATATATATATATATATATATATATATATATATATATATATATATATATATATATATATATATATATATATATATATATATATATATATATATATATATATATATATATATATATATGTATATATATATATATATATATATATATATATATATATATATATATATATATATATATATATATATATATATATATATATATATATATATATATATATATATATATATATATATATATATATATATATATATATATATATATATATATATATATATATATATATATATATATATATATATATATATATATATATATATATATATATATATATATATATATATATATATATATATATATATATATATATATATATATATATATATATATATATATATATATATATATATATATGTATATGTATATATATATATATATATATATATATATATATATATATATATATATATATATATATATATATATATATATGTATATATATATATATATATATATATATATATATATATATATATATATATATATATATATATATCCAGATAAGCACATTACATATGTGAAAACATTAATCATTTTTTACCCCGACCGGGACTCGAACCAAGGACTTATGATTACTAAGTCAAGGCGCTACCACTACACCACAGAAGGTTAAAAGGAATCCAACATTACAGCTTATATCTGCTATACTTAGGAATGAACGCATTCTAACTGAATGCCACTATGTTCATATTACAGATTCCCTAACCTCACTCGTGGCTTCATTTTAGCATTTAATTCAATTATCAATCTCATTTGGGCCATGAAATAACCAGATAAACACATTGCATATGTGAAAACATGAATCATTTCTTACCCCGACCGGGACACGAACCAAGGACTTATGATTACTAAGTCAAGGCTCGAGTGAGGTTGGGGAATCTGTAATATGAACATAGTGGCATTCAGTTAGAATGCGTTCATTCCTAAGTATAGCAGATATAAGCTATAAGGTTGGATTCCTTTTAACCTTCTGTGGTGTAGTGGCAGCGCCTTGACTTAGTAATCATAAGTCCTTGGTTCGAGTCCCGGTCGGGATAAAAAATGATTCATGTTTTCACATATGTAATGTGCTTATCTGGTTATTTCATGGCCCGAATGAGATTGGCAATTGAATTAAATGCTAAAATGAAGCCACGAGTGAAGTTGGGGAATCTGTAATATGAACATAGTGGCATTCAGTTAGAATGCATTCATTCCTAAGTATAGCAGATATAAGCTATAAGGTTGGATTCCATTTAACCTTCTGTATTGTAGTGGTAGCGCCTTGACTTAGTAATCATAAGTCCTTGGTTCGAGTCCTGTCGGGGTAAAAAATGATTCATGGTTTCACATATGTAATGTGCTTGTCTGGTTATTTCATGGCCCGAATGAGATTGGAAATTGAATTAAATGCTAAAATGAAGCCACGAGTGAGGTTGGGGAATCTGTAATATGAACCTAGTGGCATTCAGTTAGAATGCATTCATTCCTAAGTATAGCAGATATAAGC
Source organism: Halocaridina rubra (assembly GCA_037179515.1). NCBI lineage: Eukaryota > Metazoa > Arthropoda > Malacostraca > Decapoda > Atyidae > Halocaridina > Halocaridina rubra. The sequence goes on from JAXCGZ010000011.1 coordinate 40,797, forward strand.
TATAAGGTTGAATTCCTTTTAACCTTCTGTGGTGTAGTGGTAGCGCCTTGACTTAGTAATCATAAGTCCTTGGTTCGAGTCCCATTCGGGGTAAAAAATGATTCATGTTTTCACATATGTAATGTGCTTATCTGGTTATATCATGGCCCGAATGAGATTGGGAATTGAATTAAATGCTAAAATGAAGCCACAAGTGAGATTGGGGAATCTGTAATATGAACATAGTGGCATTCAGTTAGAATGCGTTCATTCCTAAGTATAGCAGATATAAGCTATAAGGTTGGATTCCTTTTAACCTTCTGTGGTGTAGTGGTAGCGCCTTGACTTAGTAATCATAAGTCCTTGGTTCGAGTCCCGGTCGGGGTAAAAAATGATTCATATATATATATATATATATATATATATATATATATATTATATATATATATATATATATATATATATATATATATATATATATATATGAATCTTTTTTTTCATGCTTTCACACACACACACACACACACACACACACATATATATATATATATATATATATATATATATATATATATATATATATATATATATATATATATATATATATATATATATATATATATATATATATATATATATATATATATATATATATATATATATATATATATATATATATATATATATATATATATATATATATATATATGTATATATATATATATATATATATATATATATATATATATATATATATATATATATATATATATATATATATATATATATATATATATATATATATATATATATATATATATATATATATATATATATATATATATATATATATATATATACATATATATATATATATATATATATATATATATATATATATATATATATATATATATATATATATATATATATATATATATATATATATATATATATATATATATATATATATATATATATATATATATATATATATATATATATATATATATATATATATATATATATATATATATCTATATATATATATCCAGATAAGCACATTACATATGTGAAAACATGAATCATTTTTTACCCCGACCTGGACTCGAACCAAGGACTTATGATTACTAAGTCAAGGCGCTACCACTACACCACAGAAGGTTAAAAGGAATCCAACATTATAGCTTATATCTGCTATACTTAGGAATGAACGCATTCTAACTGAATGCCACTATGTTCATATTACAGATTCCCCAACCTCACTCGTGGCTTCATTTTAGCATTTAATTCAATTCCCAATCTCATTTGGGCCATGAAATAACCAGATAAACACATTGCATATGTGAAAACATGAATCATTTCTTACCCCGACCGGGACTCGAACCAAGGACTTATGATTACTAAGTCAAGGCTCGAGTGAGGTTGGGGAATCTGTAATATGAACATAGTGGCATTCAGTTAGATTGCGTTCATTCCTAAGTATAGCAGATATAAGCTATAAGGTTGGATTCCTTTTAACCTTCTGTGGTGCAGTGGCAGCGCCTTGACTTAGTAATCATAAGTCCTTGGTTCGAATCCCGGTCGGGATAAAAAATGATTCATGTTTACACATATGTAATGTGCTTATCTGGTTATTTCATGGCCCGAATGAGATTGGGAATTGAATTAAATGCTAAAATGAAGCCACGAGTGAGGTTGGGGAATCTGTAATATGAACATAGTGGCATTCAGTTAGAATGCGTTCATTCCTAAGTATAGCAGATATAAGCTATAAGGTTGAATTCCTTTTAACCTTCTGTGGTGTAGTGGCAGCGCCTTGACTTAGTAATCATAAGTCCTTGGTTCGAGTCCCGGTCGGGATAAAAAATGATTCATGTTTTCACATATGTAATGTGCTTATCTGGTTATTTCATGGCCCGAATGAGATTGGGAATTGAATTAAATGCTAAAATGAAGCCACGAGTGAGGTTTGGGAATCTGTAATATGAACATAGTGGCATTCAGTTAGAATGCATTCATTCCTAAGTATAGCAGATATAAGCTATAAGGTTGGATTCCATTTAACCTTCTGTGGTGTAGTGGTAGCGCCTTGACTTAGTAATCATAAGTCCTTGGTTCGAGTCCCGGTCGGGGTAAAAAATGACTCATGTTTTCACATATGTAATGTGCTTATCTGGTTATTTCATGGCCCGAATGAGATTGGGAATTGAATTAAATGCTAAAATGAAGCCACGAGTGAGGTTGGGGAATCTGTAATATGAACATAGTGGCATTCAGTTAGAATGCATTCATTCCTAAGTATAGCAGATATAAGCTATAAGGTTGAATTCCTTTTAACCTTCTGTGGTGTAGTGGTAGCGCCTTGACTTAGTAATCATAAGTCCTTGGTTCGAGTCCCGGTCAGGGTAAAAAATGATTCATGTTTTCACATATGTAATGTGCTTATCTGGTTATTTCATGCCCGAATGAGATTGGGAATTGAATTAAATGCTAAAATGAAGCCACAAGTGAGGTTGGGGAATCTGTAATATGAACATAGTGGCATTCAGTTAGAATGCGTTCATTCCTAAGTATAGCAGATATAAGCTATAAGGTTGGATTCCTTTTAACCTTCTGTGGTGTAGTGGTAGCGCCTTGACTTAGTAATCATAAATCCTTGGTTCGAGTCCCGGTCGGGGTAAAAAATTATTCATATATATATATATATATATATATATATATATATATATATATATATATATATATATATATATATATATATATATATATATATATATATATATATATATATATATATATATATATATATATATATATATATATATATATATATATATATATATATATGAATCTTTTTTTTCATGTTTTCACACACACACACACACACACACACACACACACACATATATATATATATATATATATATATATATATATATATATATATATATATATATATATATATATATATATATATATATATATATATATATATATATATATATATATATATATATATATATATATATATATATATATATATATATATATATATATATATATATATATATATATATATATATATATACATATATATATATATATATATATATATATATATATATATATATATATATATATATATATATATATATATATATATATATATATATATATATATATATATACATATATATATATATACATATATATATATATATATATATATATATATATATATATATATATATATATATATATATATATATATATATATATATATATATATATATATATATATATATATATATATATATATATATATATATATATATATATAGTATATATATATATATATATATATATATATATATATATATATATATATATATATATATATATATATATATATATATATATATATATATATATATATATATATATATATATATATATATATATATATATATATATATATATATATATATATATATAAATATATATATATATATATATATATATATATATATATACATATATATATATATATATATATATATATATATATATATATATATATATATATATATATATATATATATATATATATATATATATATATATATGTGTATATATATATGTATATATATATATATATATATATATATATATATATATATATATATATATATATATATATATATATATATATATATATATATATATATATATATATATATATATATATATATATATATATATATATATATATATATATATATATATATATATATATATATATATATATATATATATATATATATATATATATATATATATATATATATATATATATATATATATATATATATATATATATATATATATATATATATATATATGTGTGTGTGTGTGTATGTGTGTGTGTGTGTGTGTGTGTGTGTGTGTGAAAACATGAAAAAAAAGATTCATATATATATATATATATATATATATATATATATATATATATATATATATATATATATATATATATATATGAAAGGTAGTCGCCGTGGCTCAGTCGGTAGCGTCTCCGACTCTGAGGCGTCAGGTCGAGGGTTCGCGCCCCGTCACGGTCTGAGGTTAGCAAAGGCATGCACTCAGCGTAAGGATTACATTTGCCAAAACAAGTCCTTCGCAAGAAGGCAACCGTCCTAGCCCTTGGTTGATAAGGGAGTCC
>JAXCGZ010000011.1:70000-75000 GCA_037179515.1 Halocaridina rubra
AATTAGGGAGTTATTAATGATCAATTAAGTCTGAAACCTCATCTAAAAACCTCTTCATATTCAAGTAAAGATTATTGTAGAGCAATTTAGCTAAATTAAGAACAAAAAATTATGATTACGAAAGTGAATGTGGAGTCACTTTACAGCATTTCAAACGTTTCCGTGTCCAAGAAGTTTTTAAAATTAGAAATGAGCCTTAGTTTTATCCCAAACATCTTGATACTTAAGTGCTGTTCCATAGATAAATCATTGCAGTTTGGGCCACAGATATCAGAATAGTGCATACATTGCATACATACACATACTTGGTCCCATTCCCCATTGCAAGGAGGGTGGCCGAGAAAAGAAACACGCATTCAACGCAATCTAAATACCTAAACTACTCCACTTAGGTTCTTGGGGATAAAGGATTGTCACCTTTCCCCCTACCATCCTGCTTGGGTCACCCTCAGGGTAGGTGGCAAGGTAATTTACAGTGAGGACCGACAGTCTCAGCTTTTTTACTCCCGCACCTTCATCTCACGGCAACTCCCCTCACACCTGTCCATCACAGTTCACTGAGCTAGCGGGTGCAACATATCCCTTTGGCCCATGTTACCTATACACTATCTTCCTCCGCTCATTTTTATCACTTGCAAGCTCTCTTTCTGGCTCCACTGACATTCTGCGTGCATCCAATGCCCGTTTCGCGTCATCCATCCATTTCATCCTAGGTCTTCCCCTTGCCTAATTCCAGACACTTCTACAGTCCATACTGTCTTCGTTATTCTTTCATCACTCATATTTTCCAAGTGTCCAAAGCAACTCAAAACTCTCTGTTCTAACCTATCTGGCAGCCTTCATTCAACACCGGTTCTCTGCCTTACCTCCTCATTTCACATTTTATCTATTCTAGATACAACAATCATACTTCCCAAACACCTCATCTTCAATACATTAAACTTGTTGTTTTCATCCTCCCTTGCATTCCAAGTCTCTGTTCTATACTATGCTGTTGGCACAATCACACCTTCATATATCATTCACTTTGCAATCATTCCCAAATATATTTTTCTCATTACACATTTCAACTCACCTAGACATTTACTTGCTTCATTCACTCTATAACTTACCTCAACATCTACTCGTCCCTTACTTGATACATGTGACCACTGATACTTAAAATCTTCAACTTCTTCAAGCAAATCCCTTTTCACTCTTACATTCATTATACCAACATAAACACTCCTCATGCATCTCATGACTATAATTTTACCAATATTCATCTGAACGTCTTACTTTCACACACCCAAACAAACTGAATCACTAAATGATTCAGTTCATATCCTGTATCCGTCACCACTGCTGTGCCATTCGCGAATAACAATTGATTCCATTTCCACAAATTTCCATACTCACCCAATAATTCAAAGCCTCTGTCTAATTCTCTTCCAATTACTTCCAATACCATTCCATCCATAAACACATTAAACTACCCCCAGCAACATTACACAACCTTACGTTCACCTCAAATCAATCACTCATACCATTCCAAATTCTCACATATTCTCTAATATTCATGTAAAAACTCTTGACCGAATTCAAAAACTTCCACTTTTCCATACAATTGCAACACACTCCACAACTCCTCTCTATTATCCCTGTCATATGATTTTTCTAAATCCATAAAGGCCCGAAAAGTGTCCCTATCTTTCTCTAAGAACCCTTCCTCTCCTGAACCCACACTGTTCTTCCTCAATCAATCTCCCAGTACCTTTCCTAATTCTCTCAATTAACATTTCTATATGCCTTACCAACTACATTTTACAAACTAATTTCTGTATAACTTTTACATTCATGCTTATCTCCTTTCCCTTTCTAAAGTGGAACTACACATGCACTCCTACAATCAACTGGGACCCCCATTTCCTAAGACATACACTCGACAACCTTATCATTCATATCCACTAATGCTTCCCCACCTTTTGACAAGCATTTTACTTAACTCCCATATATCCTTGGAGCTTTACCTGCTGTCATTGCTATCAATGCCAAATATACCTCCTCTTTGGTTATTTCTGTATTGTTCTTATCATCCAACAATGGCATTCTCAATTAATTTCCCACAGCCAAAATCTCTGCCTCTGTATCAACTTTCTCATTTAGCATCTACTTGAAATACTCATCCCATCTCTCTCTCTCTCTCTCTCTCTCTCTCTCTCTCTCTCTCTCTCTCTCTCTCTCTCTCTCTCTCTCTCTCTCTCTCTCTCTCTCTCTCTCTCTCTCTCTCTCTCTCTCTCTCTCTCTCTGTCTCTCTCTCTCTCTCTCTCTCTCTCTCTCTCACACACCTTTGTTTCGTCTACTAAAAACTGCTCTTCTGTTCCTCTGATCCTCTCCTCTCTACCAGACTCACCTTTCCTCATTCTTTTAACTTCCTTCCAAAACGTCTTTTTATTCCTTTCAAAATTCTCATACAAGCTCCTACCCCACCTTACATATGCTTCTCTCTTGGCCTCCCTCACCACGTGCATCACTAAGCTCTTCTTTCATATACCTCAACATTATCTATCTGCTGCCATACCTCAAACTGCTTCTTCTTTTCAGCCATTACAGCATTCACCTCCTCATTCCACCATTCACTGTATATATATATATATATATATATATATATATATATATATATATATATATATATATATATATATATATATATATATATATATATATATATATATATATATATATATATATATATATATATATATATATATATATATATATATATATATATATATATATATATATATATATATATATATATATATATATATATATATATATATATATATATATATATATATATATATATATATATATATATATATATATATATATATATATATATATATATATATATATTTATACATATTTATATATATATATATATATATATATATATATATATATATATATATATATATATATATATTATATATATATGTGTGTGTGTGTGTGTGTGTGTGTGTGTGTGTGTTCATATATATATATATATATATATATATATATATATATATATATATATATATATATATATATATATATATATATATATATATATATATATATATATATATATATATATATATATATATATATATATATATATATATATATATATATATATATATATATTTATTTATTTTTATATATATATATATATATATATATATATATATATATATATATATATATATATATATATATATATATATATATTTATATATATATATATATATATATATATATATATATATATATATATATATATATATATATATAATATATATATTATAAGAAGAAACACCAAAGATTTTAAAAAAAATAGCAATAGAAGTTTTTAATTTCTATGAAAAAAATAAATCGTTGATGATTTTTCCAAAGGAAGCTTCAGTCCTTTACATTTCATGCACAAGCGCAAATTGGAGCAAGTTTTCGAAAATGCATGCATAAGCATACGAGAGTAATGTATATATTGTACAAGCATAGCAAAAAGTGAGTTAAGTCACTTTAAAAAAGTATAAAAGAGGATGAATAAGTATTTCAAGCATGGTAATATGCAAATCATTATCACTAACCTATTAAAAGCGAAAATGAATGAAATAGATATATTAATAAGAAATAAATTAAAAGATCTGAAAATCCACTTCTAATACTATATTTGGCTAACACTTACGATGAATGAAAAAGTACTATTGGGAATATGAAAAATGATAAGTTAATATGGAGAAAAATCAGTGACACGAAATTTAAAGTACAAATTACACAAGACCTTATTTCAATAATGCAACAATCTGTTTAATGCCTTCCAGGTCTCATTGAGCAAGCAATGAAGATTTCAAACGTTTGTTTACGATATTGCTGGTCGACTTTGGCCATTTAAAGCTGCCCTATCTCTCTATGGGTGGTAGCACTGCAAGTGTTGTTTAATATCTAGAGAGATTAAAGCAAAAACCACTTACTGTGCGGAGTGAACGACCGTGGAAAAGAACCTGTGTGAAATCTTTACACCCTGGCAATTAAGAAGAAGCTACAAAATGGGTATATTTGTTATTTCTTTGTAGCCTTTCATTTTTATGATAAAAAAGAAAACAATAAAGTGAAGTTGGAAATCTCTAAACTTCCTGTTTGATGGAAGGAGCATTTTTCTGCATGTTATTATTTTTCTTACACTGACCCATTCGTTTTCTTACTGAAAATAAAGTTCAGAACTAGATAGATTAATATTACCATAATGTGAAAGGTTGAGAGGGTGTATATGGATAATGATGCACATATGTATTTTGGATAAGTTCAGCAGAGGGAAATAACTTGCAATCTGCTTAGAGAGTACAAAAGCTGCTGGAAATATTCTAAACTTCAGGTTATATGAACAAAGTCATATACATGAATAAATAATGAAGGTGATGAAACAAAATTCACTAAAAATGAGCAACACTCTACGTAACTAAATATCAAATTTTGTGTTTCTTCGGCACTTTTACCGATTTCTTGTGCCTTAATTAAATAGAGAAAACCTACTTTTCTTTTCGATATTCGCTTTTAAAACATGCGTAATAAAGTGCTCAAAGTTATCCATTTTTAGAGCAGTTTAGGTCAATCAAGTGCTGAATAGATGATGGAAAATTATCTCGGAGTTCATACCTTAAATGATGCCAAGTTTATTCTAGACTACTTGAGGAAAATTTCATATTTTCAATGTCAGTTGCAGTCTCAGAGATGCATTGTATTGAATGATAATAAGTCTGTGTTGAATAAAAGAGAGATAGTTCAGAGGCATTCAAAAATGATCCTTCCGATATTATTAGTTATCTTGTTTTACGTACTAAAAACTTACTTTATGTTTTCACTGTACAGTGAAATAACACCGCCAAAATATTATTTTTCTGTATCATATGCATTAGTTTTTTGCATTTTGCTATTGCAGATAAGTACCGAACAAGTCATAGTCAAGAACGGAACTC
>JAXCGZ010000011.1:80000-165000 GCA_037179515.1 Halocaridina rubra
TCTTTCCACACACATCACTTGCATGTCCCACAAAACATTCTTTCATCAACCCCCATTCCTCCACTAACTCGCCAACTTCTCTTTCTTTTACCCTGTCATATGCCACTTTCAACCTGTCCTGATATTCCTGTCTCTTCTCTGGATTTTTCAAATCTTCCACCTTCACCGTTTCCCTCCTACATCCCTCCCCTATTTCCCCACTCTTTGCTACTACCACTTTTGCTTCATCCAAAAAAGGATCACACATCCCTGCAGCCACACCCCTAAATGCATGCACATCTTTCACTCTACCAATCATGCTCTTTGCTACCAACACATAATCCATCAATGCTCTATATTTCACTCTTCCATTTTCCACTCTCATTCATGTATACTTATTTATTAACTTCTTACAAAAACTATTACCTATCACCAACTCTTGCTCCACACACATATCTAACAGTCTCTCGCCACTCTAATTCCCACCTGGTACCCCATACTTTCCTACAATACCTTCTACCTCTCCAACACCCACTCTGGCAATCAAGTCACCCAACACAACTACATAGTTCCTTCTACTTAGACCATCCACGCACCTAATTAACTCATTCCAGAATTCATCCCGCTCTTCCTCACTTCTCTCACATCCTGGCCCATGCGCACTAACAAAAGCCCAACATTCCCTATCTATCCTAGCCCTCACCCACATCAGCCTAGATGATACTTCTTTCCATCCCATTACCTTTTTTACCATCCATTCACTCAACAATAATGCCACACCTTCTCTTGCTCTCCCCCTTGCGACCCCATACACCCTACCTGTCACATCACCAAATGCCACTTCTCTTTTTCTTTTCATTTTCTTCTCATACAATGCCAATACATCCATCCTCCTCCTACCAAACATATATCCAATCTCACATCTTTTGCTCTCTATCGTTCTAAAACCACGCACATTTAGACACCCCTAACTAGAGTTTGTGGAGAAGTTATTTTCCCATCTACTCCCCTTCTTCTTTGATATATATATATATATATATATATATATATATATATATATATATATATATATATATATATATATATATATATATATATATATATATATATATATATATATATATATATATATATATTTTTTTTTTTTTTTTTTTTTTTTTTTTTTTTTTCAGTGTGACATTGGGAAAGGCAGAACTTGCCCTCACCAATAAAGGCCAGGATACGAGAAAATACCAAGACAAAGGAAAAGAAAAAGGTTAAGGACAAGACAGTAGATGAGGTAATGTCACACAAAGGCAAACGACAGACGGAAGAAACCGTCAAAGAACAGAGGGCCCTGAGATAAGGAGGACTAGGCTCTGAGATGATAATAGATCTGCTTTTTAAGGATGAACGGTCATAAGAATTAGGAAAGCCTGAAGGAGAAAAAGAGTTCCAGAGTCTGGCGGTAGATGGAAAGAAGCAGTCGCTGCACCGACCAGTCCGCGAGCTAGAAATCTCCACATAGGCAAAAAACTGTCTTCATCAATATAGTCCCGGGCACGAAGAAAACACCTAGACGAAGGAAAAGAAAAAGATCATGGACAAGGCAAAGATGAGGAAATGATACAAAAGGAAAAGGAAAGACTGAAAGAATAGTCAAAATACTGAGAACCTAGGAATATGGCAGGATTAGGCCCTGAGATGACTATAGATCCGCTTTTTGAAGGAATATAGATTAAAAGAATTAGGAAATACAAAAGAGGAAAAGAGTTCCAGAGTCTGGTGGTACCGGGAAGAAGCAATCGCTGCTTCAACCAATGCATGAGCCACAAATCTCCACATTGTTCCTATGAGACAAGGCCACTTGGTGAGTGCTACTCTGCCTTGGCAATGGGGAAGGGATGCAACTCGCCAAGTCATCAGAGCAGCAATGGAAGTAGTAGAGATAGAAAAGAAAAAGGGATGAGATCTTACCGCGAACACAAAGAGAATCTAGATTAGAAGTAAGAGAAGGGTCATTTATGAGTCTAACTGCCTTAGATTCAACCCTGTCAAGTAGGTAAGTATAAGAATAAGCACCCCAGGTGTGCGAGCAGTGTTACCAGCAGGGACGGAAAAAAGCTCTATAGATTTTAAATAACTGCAAAGAGTTAAATTAATTATAAAAACGATTTAGAACCCCCAGTTTTTGGAATGCAGATTTAAAAATTAGGATTATGTGATTCCTCCAAGACAAGTTAAAGGCTATATAGGTTCCTAATAAGTTGATGGAAATAAAAGGGTAAATTTCGTTAGTTTCGAAAACAATAGGCTATCAAAAGAAGAAGATAAAGATATAGGCCGAAACTGCATCTCGGAAGCATTAAATTTAAGTACATCTTGGGTGGTCCACTCAAATATCCCCTGGAAATAGGAGTTGAGAGTAGAAGAAAAAGTGAAGAAAAGGCAGAGAAAATTTAAGGGTAGTTTCCACAGCAAAGGCGTGAAGAACAGAGGATGATAGGGACTGAAAAAAATCATTGATGAAGAGAGGGAACAGATAGGTGAAAGAACAGAGAGCTGTGAACACCAATGGTAACAGGGAATGGGCTACATTTTACACAGTTTACAACCACATATATAAAATTGATGAGTAAGAAAACTGATAATAAGAGAACATAGAGAATGAGTAAAGCCATTGGCAGGGAGTTTAGCCAACAGAGCCGTGTGCCAGATTCTGTCAAAAGCCCTAGAGATGTCAAGGGCGACGACAAAGGATTCCCAAATCTTCCTCAGAGAAGATGATCATACATGAGTAAGATAGGACAGAAGGTCACCAGTGGATCTTGCCTTGCAGAAGCTGCACTGGTGATTAGAGATAAGTGAGCTAGACTAGACTTTTCAAAAGGTGAGCATTGGGCAAAGTTTCGAAAATTTTAGCAACAGAAGAGGTTAGGGCAATAGGTTGGCAGATTGAAGAAATAGAATGGTCACCCTTCTTTGGAGCAGGTTGCAGTAGAGAATGCTTCCTAGATGGAAGATATATACTGGTGAAGAAAATAAGGCCAAAAAGATGGTAAAATACAGGAGACAGTTCATGTGCAAACTCCTTATGGAGCCTTGAAGGGATACCATTGGGACTAGATGCCTCGTTTGTCATTAACGACCGAAGAACCTCATGAACTTTGCGTGAAGAAAGGATAAGGTAGGGTATAGAATTTGAAAAGGGTAAATAATGAGGGACTGGTGCATTGGAATCGCTTACGGAAGAATTGGCAGAAAAACGAAAGCTAAAGAGAGTGGCTTTGTCAGTGGGAGAGCAAGCTATAGAATCATCGAAAACGAATGAGAAGGGAAAAGCTTAAGTTCTAGAAGCTTTTGCAGAAGTTTTTGGCTAACGACGAAAAACAATTGTCTGTGTGAGAGGAGTTAAGTTCATTTACTTTCCTTAATATACAAGGAAGCCTTAGACCTTTGAATCTGAGCAGTACAGCAATTCCTAGCTACTATAAAAACAGAGTGAGTTAAATCAGAAGCATAGGCTTGGTGCGACTGATGTTCCCAATCACTGGCCTGAATAGCCATGGAGCAGGCATGGTCAAACCAAGGATTAGAGGGAGAAAAAGTTTACATAGAGGAGGGATGTACACCTCCATTCCTGAGGTTATGATCATGGCAACTATTAAGGCTACGTGATCAGGGTTGCATGACCAAAAGCAGTAGTCATCCCAAGGGAAGTCAGAGAGGATGTTAAGAAAATCCTGACGTTGGGTATGCTCAAAGTGCAAAAGGCGGCACTGAGTAGGAGGGACTGATGAAGGGTGAGCGAAAGTGGAAGAGATTGAGATCACAGAGTGGTCAGATTTGCCAAGAGGGGAGACCACCGAATAAGAGTAGTTTGAAAGGTTAGAAGTAAGAAATATGTCAATAGTGTTGGATGCATGTTCGTGTCGATTAGGAACACAAATGGGAATTTTGATAATTTGCTCCAAATATGGAGTAATATATATATATATATATATATATATATATATATATATATATATATATATATATATATATATATATATATATATATATATATATATATATCTTGCTCACCGATCTTACCAAGCCTCTAGTTCCGATTTAACTCGCTCTGCTTATATAATAGCTAGGAATGGCTGTACTGCTCAGATTTGAAGGTCTAAGGCTTCCTTATAAGAAGGAAAGTTGATGACCTTAACTCCTCTCCCACTGATAAATGCTTCTGGTCCTTAGCTAAAAACCTCTCCAAAATTTCTGTAACTCAAGCTTTCCCCCTCTCATTCGTTCTGAATGTTCTATAGCTTGCTCTCCCACTAATAAAGTCACTCTCTTTGGCTCTCGTTTTTCTGCCAACTCTTCTATAAACGATCCCAGCGCACCAGTTCCTCAATCTTTACCCCTCTCTAACCCTATGCCCTCTCTTATCCTTTCTTCACGCAAAGTTCGTGAGGTTCTTTGCTCGCTAAAGACTAAAAAGGCATCTGGTCCCGATGTTATCCCTGCAAAGTTCTTTAGGAGTATGCAGATGAACTGGCTCCCGTGCTTTGCCGTCTTTTTCGCCTCATTCTGTCAACCAGTATCTGTCCTTCATCTTGGAAGCATGCTCTAGTTCAACATGTTCCTAAGAAGGGTGACTGCTCTATTCCTTCAAACTACTGACCTATTGCCCTAACCTTCTCTTCTGTTAAAGTTTTCGAAACATTGCTCAATTCTCACTTCTTGAAATGCCTTGAATCTAACTCACTTATCTCCAGTCACCAGTACTGCTTCTGCAAGGCAAGATCCACTGGTGATCTCATGTCCTATCTTACTCATGTATGGTCATCTTCTCTAAGGAACTATGGGGAATCCTTTGTTGTCGCCCTTGATATCTCTAAGGCTTTTGACAGAGTCTGGCACAATCTCTGGTGGCCAAACTCCCTGCCAATGGCTTTTCTCCTTCTATCTGCTCTCTGATTTCCAGTTTTCTTACTGTCCGTTTTATATCTGTAGTCGTTGATAGCACGACATCTAGCCCTTTCTCTGTTACCAGTGGTGTTCCACAGGGCTCTGTTCTTTCACCTACTCTGTCCCTTCTCTTCATCAATGATCTTCTACAATCCCCATCTTCCTCTCTTCTTCATGCCTTTGCTGATGATTCTACCCTTCAGTTTTCCTCTGCCTTTTCTTCACAACCTTCATCTGTTACTTATAATCAATCTCTTAACTCCGATTAGCGGAGAGTATCTGAGTGGGACACTCAAAACTAAGTTAAATTCAATGCCCCTTCACGGACTGAGGTTAGTAAGGGCATACACTCAGGGTAGCGATTACATCTGCCAAAACAAGTCCTTCGTAAGAAGGCAACCATCCTAGCCCTTAGTAGAAAAGGGAGTTCGTGACGTAAAACCGAATCATATATATATATATATATATATATATATATATATATATATATATATATATATATATATATATATATATATATATATATATATATATATATATATATATATATATTCAATTTGTTTTTAGGATTATGACACCGGGACAGGCAGTAACTGCCATTATCAATAAAGGCCCGGGCACGAGAAAATACCATGATGAAGGAAAAGAAAAATAAGGACAAGGCAGAGATGAGGTAATGTCACACAAAGGAAAACGACAGACAGAAAATAAAACAGTCAAAGTACAGAGGACCCAGAGATATGAAGGACTAGGCTCTGAGATGACGATAGATCTGCTTTTTGAAGGATGAAAGGTCATAAGAATTAGGAAAGGCATAAGGAGGAAGAGAGTTCCAGAGTCTGGAGGTAGATGGGAAGAAGCAGTCGCTGCACCGACCAATCCGTGAGTTACAAATCTCCACACAGTAAGTGTGAGATTAGGCCGCTTGGAGAATGTTACGCGGCCTCGGCAGTGAGGGAGGGATGCAACTCTCCAACTCATCAGAGCAGCGATGGAAGTAGTAGTGATAGAAGAGCGAAAGGGAAGATACCTTATGGCGAAGAGAGAGAGAATCCAAATTAGAAGTGAGAGAAGGATCATTAATGAGTCTGACTGCCTTAGATTCCATCCTATCAAGTAGATAATTATAAGAAGAAGCACCCCAGATGTTTGAGCAGTATTCTAAGCAGGGACGGATAAGACCTTTGTAAATTTTAAGTAACTGCAAAGAGGAAAAGTAATGACAAAAATGAAACAAAACCCCCAATATTTTGGATGAAGATTTAGAAATTTATATTATGTGATTCCTCCAAGACAAGTTAGAGGCTTTATGGATTCCTAATATGTTAGTAGAGTTAAGAGGGTAAATTTCATTATTTTCGAAGACAATAGGATTATTTGGAGGAGAAAAAAATAAAAAAATAGCCAGAAACTGTGTCTTGGAGGCATTGAATTTAACTTAGTTTTGAGTGTCCCACTCAGATACTCTCTGCTAATCGGAGTTAAGAGATTGATTATGAGTAACAGATGAAGGTTGTGAAGAAAAGGCAGAGGAAAACTGAAGGGTAGAATCATCAGCAAAGGCATGAAGAAGAGAGGAAGATGGGGATTGTAGAAGATCATTGATGAAGAGAAGGGACAGAGTAGGTGAAAGAACAGAGCCCTGTGGAACACCACTGGTAACAGAGAAAGGGCTATATGTCGTGCTATCAACGACTACAGATATAAAACGGACAGTAAGAAAACTGGAAATCAGAGAGCAGATAGAAGGAGAAAAGCCATTGGCAGGGAGTTTGGCCACCAGAGATTGTGCCAGACTCTGTCAAAAGCCTTAGAGATATCAAGGGCGACAACAAAGGATTCCCCATAGTTCCTTAGAGAAGATGACCATACATGAGTAAGATAGGACATGAGATCACCAGTGGATCTTGCCTTGCAGAAGCAGTACTGGTGACTGGAGATAAGTGAGTTAGATTCAAGGCATTTCAAGAAGTGAGAATTGAGCAATGTTTCGAAAACTTTAACAGAAGAGAAGGTTAGGGCAATAGGTCAGTAGTTTGAAGGAATAGAGTAGTCACCCTTCTTAGGAACCTGTTGAACTAGAGCATGCTTCCAAGATGAAGGACAGATACTGGTTGACAGAATGGGTCGAAAAAGACGGCAAAGCACGTGAGCCAGTTCATCTGCATACTCCTAAAGAACTTTGCAGGGATAACATCGGGACCAGATGCCTTTTTAGTCTTTAGCGAGCAAAGAACCTCACGAACTTTGCGTGAAGAAAGGATAAGAGAGGGCATAGGGTTAGAGAGGGGTAAAGATTGAGGAACTGGTGCGCTGGGATCGTTTATAGAAGAGTTGGCAGAAAAACGAGAGCCAAAGAGAGTGACTTTATTAGTGGGAGAGCAAGCTATAGAACATTCAGAACGAATGAGAGGGGGAAAGCTTGAGTTACAGAAATTTTGGAGAGGTTTTTAGCTAAGGACCAGAAGCATTTATCAGTGGGAGAGGAGTTAAGGTCATCAACTTTCCTGCTGGCTAGTACAGTGGTAACGCGCTGGCTTCGCATTCATGAGGTCCAAAGATCGGTTCCCGTCCAAGACCGAGAGTTTAAGCTGTTTACTGGCAGGAACTGCTGTGGGTGGACACCACAGTGGAGGGTTGGGGCTTACCCTGGCTGACGAATACCCATTGTATTGAAATGGAAATAAAGTATTATTATTATATATTATATTCTTATAAGGAAGCCTTAGACCTTCAAATCTGAGCAGTACAGCCATTCCTAGCTATTATATAAGCAGAGCGAGTTAAATCGGAACTAGAGGCTTGGTAAGATCGGTGAGCGAGATATATATATATATATATATATATATATATATATATATATATATATATATATATATATATATATATATATATATATATATATATATATATATATATATATATATATATATATATATATATATATATATATATATATATATATATATATATATATATATTACTCCATATTTGGAGCAAATTATCAAAATTCCCATTTGTGTTCCTAATCGACACGAACATGCATCCAACACTATTGACATATTTCTTACTTCTAACCTTTCAAACTACTCTTATTCGGTGGTCTCCCCTCTTGGCAAATCTGACCACTCTGTGATCTCAATCTCTTCCACTTTCGCTCACCCTTCATCAGTCCCTCCTACTCAGTGCCGCCTTTTGCACTTTGAGCATACCCAATGTCAGGATTTTCTTAACATCCTCTCTGACTTCCCTTGGGATGACTACTGCTTTTGGTCATGCAACCCTGATCACGTAGCCTTAATAGTTGCCATGATCATAACCTCAGGAATGGAGGTGTACATCCCTCCTCTATGTAAACTTTTTCTCCCTCTAATCCTTGGTTTGACCATGCCTGCTCCATGGCTATTCAGGCCAGTGATTGGGAACATCAGTCGCACCAAGCCTATGCTTCTGAGTTAACTCACTCTGTTTTTATAGTAGCTAGGAATTGCTGTACTGCTCAGATTCAAAGGTCTAAGGCTTCCTTGTATATTAAGGAAAGTAAATGAACTTAACTCCTCTCACACAGACAATTGTTTTTCGTCGTTAGCCAAAAACTTCTGCAAAAGCTTCTAGAACTTAAGCTTTTCCCTTCTCATTCGTTTTCGATGATTCTATAGCTTGCTCTCCCACTGACAAAGCCACTCTCTTTAGCTTTCGTTTTTCTGCCAATTCTTCCGTAAGCGATTCCAATGCACCAGTCCCTCATTATTTACCCTTTCTAAATCTATACCCTACCTTATCCTTTCTTCACGCAAAGTTCATGAGGTTCTTCGGTCGTTAATGACAAACGAGGCATCTAGTCCCAATGGTATCCCTTCAAGGCTCCATAAGGAGTTTGCACATGAACTGTCTCCTGTATTTTACCATCTTTTTGGCCTTATTTTCTTCACCAGTATATATCTTCCATCTAGGAAGCATTCTCTACTGCAACCTGCTCCAAAGAAGGGTGACCGTTCTATTTCTTCAATCTGCCAACCTATTGCCCTAACCTCTTCTGTTGCTAAAATTTTCGAAACTTTGCCCAATGCTCACCTTTTGAATAGTCTAGTCTAGCTCACTTATCTCTAATCACCAGTGCAGCTTCTGCAAGGCAAGATCCACTGGTGACCTTCTGTCCTATCTTACTCATGTATGATCATCTTCTCTGAGGAAGATTTGGGAATCCTTTGTCGTCGCCCTTGACATCTCTAGGGCTTTTGACAGAATCTGGCACACGGCTCTGTTGGCTAAACTCCCTGCCAATGGCTTTACTCATTCTCTCTGTTCTCTTATTATCAGTTTTCTTACTCACCAATTTTATATATGTGGTTGTAAACTGTGTAAAATGTAGCCCATTCCCTGTTACCATTGGTGTTCACAGCTCTCTGTTCTTTCACCTATCTGTTCCCTCTCTTCATCAATGATTTTTTTCAGTCCCTATCATCCTCTGTTCTTCACGCCTTTGCTGTGGAAACTAATCTTAAATTTTCTCTGCCTTTTCTTCACTTTTTCTTCTACTCTCAACTCCTATTTCCAGGGGATATTTGAGTGGACCACCCAAGATGTACTTAAATTTAATGCTTCCGAGATGCAGTTTCGGCCTATATCTTTATCTTCTTCTTTTGATAGCCTATTGTTTTTGAAACTAACGAAATTTACCCTTTTATTTCCATCAACTTATTAGGAACCTATATAGCCTTTAACTCGTCTTGGAGGAATCACATAATCCTAATTTTTAAATCTGCATTCCAAAAACTGGGGGTTCTAAATCGTTTTTATAATTAATTTAACTCTTTGCAGTTAATTAAAATCTATAGAGCTTTTTTCCGTCCCTGCTGGTAACACTGCTCGCACACCTGGGGTGCTTCTTCTTATACTTTCCTACTTGACAGGGTTGAATCTAAGGCAGTTAGACTCATAAATGACCCTTCTCTTACTTCTAATCTAGATTCTCTTTGTGTTCGCGGTAAAATCTCATCCCTTTTTCTTTTCTATCTCTACTACTTCCATTGCTGCTCTGATGACTTGGCGAGTTGCATCCCTTCCCCATTGCCAAGACAGAGTAGCACTCACCAAGTGGCCTCGTCTCATAGGAACAATGTGGAGATTTGTGGCTCATGCATTGGTTGAAGCAGCGATTGCTTCTTCCCGGTACCACCAGACTCTGGAACTCTTTTCCTCTTTTGTATTTCCTAATTCTTTTAATCTATATTCCTTCAAAAAGCGGATCTATAGTCATCTCAGGGCCTAATCCTGCCATATTCCTAGGTTCTCAGTATTTTGACTATTCTTTCAGTCTTTCCTTTTCCTTTTGTATCATTTCCTCATCTTTGCCTTGTCCATGACCTTTTTCTTTTCCTTCGTCTAGGTGTTTTCTTCGTGCCCGGGACTATATTGATGAAGACAGTTTTTTGCCTATGTGGAGATTTCTAGCTCGTGGACTGGTCGGTGCAGCGACTGCTTCTTTCCATCTACCGCCAGACTCTGGAACTCTTTTTCTCCTTCAGGCTTTCCTAATTCTTATGACCGTTCATCCTTAAAAAGCAGATCTATTATCATCTCAGAGCCTAGTCCTCCTTATCTCAGGGCCCTCTGTTCTTTGACGGTTTCTTCCGTCTGTCGTTTGCCTTTGTGTGACATTACCTCATCTACTGTCTTGTCCTTAACCTTTTTCTTTTCCTTTGTCTTGGTATTTTCTCGTATCCTGGCCTTTATTGGTGAGGGCAAGTTCTGCCTTTCCCAATGTCACACTGAAAAAAAAAATAAAAAAAAAATAAATATATATATATATATACATATATATATATATATATATATATATATATATATATATATATATATATATATATATGTATATATATATATATATATATATATATATATATATATATATATATATATATATATATATCAAAGAAGAAGGGGAGTAGATAGGAAAATAACTTCTCCACAAACTCTAGTTAGGGGTGTCTAAATGTGCGTGGTTTTAGAACGATAGAGAGCAAAAGATGTGAGATTGGATATATGTTTGGTAGGAGGAGGATGGATGTATTGGCATTGTATGAGAAGAAGATGAAAAGAAAAAGAGAAGTGGCATTTGGTGATGTGACAGGTAGGGTGTATGGGGTCGAAAGGGGGAGAGCAAGAGAAGGTGTGGCATTATTGTTGAGTGAATGGATGGTAAGAAAGGTAATGGGATGGAAAGAAGTGTCATCTAGGCTGATGTGGGTGAGGGCTCGGATAGATAGGGAATGTTGGGCTTTTGTTAGTGCGCATGGGCCAGGATGTGAGAGAAGTGAGGAAGAGCGGGATGAATTCTGGAATGAGTTAATTAGGTGCGTGGATGGTCTAAGTAGAAAGAACTATGTAGTTGTGTTGGGTGACTTGATTGCCAGAGTGGGTGTTGGAGAGGTAGAAGGTATTGTAGGAAAGTATGGGGTACCAGGTGGGAATTAGAGTGGCGAGAGACTGTTAGATATGTGTGTGGAGCAAGAGTTGGTGATAGGTAATAGTTTTTGTAAGAAGTTAATAAATAAGTATACATGGATGAGAGTGGAAAATGGAAGAGTGAAATATAGAGCATTGATGGATTATGTGTTGGTAGCAAAGAGCATGATTGGTAGAGTGAAAGATGTGCATGCATTTAGGGGTGTGGCTGCAGGGATGTGTGATCATTTTTTGGATGAAGCAAAAGTGGTAGTAGCAAAGAGTGGGGAAATAGGGGAGGGATGTAGGAGGGAAACGGTGAAGGTGGAAGATTTGAAAAATCCAGAGAAGAGACAGGAATATCAGGACAGGTTGAAAGTGGTATATGACAGGGTAAAAGAAAGAGAAGTTGGCGAGTTAGTGGAGGAATGGGGGTTGATGAAAGAATGTTTTGTGGGACATGCAAGTGATGTGTGTGGAAAGAGGTTTGTTGGAGGTGGCATGAGGAAGGGCAGCGAGTGGTGGAATGAAGGGGTGAAAATGAAGGTGGAAGAGAAAAAGAGGGCTTTTGAGAAATGTCTGCAGTGTAACAGTAGGGAGAAGTATGAAAGATATAGGAAGAGAAATGTAGAAACCAAGAGTAAGGTAGAGGAAGAGAAGAGGTTGGCAAATGTTAGGTGGGGACAGGATTTTAGTAGGTCATATGAGGAGAATAAAAAGATGTTTTGGAAAGAAGTGAAGAGAGTAAGGAGGGTTGGATCGAGGATGGAAGTGATGGTGAAAGATGTGAATTGACAGATGTTAAGAGGGAACGATGCAAGGAAAAGATGGGCAGAATATTTTGAGTGCTTGCTGAATGCTGAGGAAGATAGAGAGGCAGCTATAGTGGCAGTGTGGGGTGTTCAAGTGCCAGTAATGGGAGATGAAAATGAGAGAGAGATTACAAGAGAGGGGGTGAAAAGGGCATTTTATGAAGTGAAAGCAGGTCAAGCACCTGGAATGGATGGTTTGAGAGCTGAGATGTTGAAAGAAGGGACTGTGACTGCATTGGAATAGTTAGTGAGATTGTTTAATACATGCTTTATGTTGTCGATGGTGCCAATGGAATGGGTGGTTGCTTGTATAGTGCCCCTATACAAAGGTAAGGGAGATGTGTATGAATGCAGTAATTCTAGAGGTATAAGTTAGTTGAGTGTGGTAGGAAAAGTGTATGGAAGGATACTGATTAATAGGATTAGGGATAAGACAGAAAATGTGACCGCGGAAGTGCAGAGTGTTTTTAGGAGAAGTAGAAGTTGCATATATCAGATTTTTATAGTTAGGCTGTTATGTGAGAAATATTCAGCAAATGGTAAGGATGTGTATTTTGCATTTTTGGACCTGGAGACAGAGTATGATAGAGTTGATAAAGAGGCAATGTGGAATGTTTTGAGGTTACGTGGAATTGATGGTAAACTGTTGCATGCAGTGAAGAGTTTGTATGAAGGCAGTAGAGCTTGTGTTAGGGTGGGGAATGAAGTGAAGGAGTGGTTTCCAGTGAGTGTGGGATTGAGACAGGGATGTGTGATGTCACCATGGCTGTTCAATTTGTATATTGATGGAGTCGTAAGAGAGGTGAATGAGCGAGTGTGTGGTCAATATATATATATATATATATATATATATATATATATATATATATATATATATATATATATATATATATATATATATATTTTATATATATATATATATATATATATATATATATATATATATATATATATATATATATATATATATATATATATATATATATATATATATATATATATATATATATATATATATATATATATATATATATATATATATATACATGTATATATATATATATATATATATATATATATATATATATATATATATATATATATATATATATATATATATATATTTATATATATATATATATATATATATATATATATATATGTGTGTGTGTGTGTGTGTGTGTGTGTGTATACATCCATGCATACATACCTAAACTAGAATTGATGCTTTATCCCATTAATATTTTTTGCTCTCACAATATGGACGAGGAAATTCAATATCGAAGATGAAAGTCAATCAGATAATTGAATTATCTTATCATCCTCGCTTGATGAATTAGTTTTCTTGCAGTTCGACGTATCGGCGTTATGTTTGCTTTTTTGGGGGTGTCATAAAGCTTATATTGGATAAAGTGCTTGTCAGCCTTCCATGCGCTTACTTAAATATAACTCTTTAGAATAGATCAAAGGCTCATTAAGAGCAGTAATGAGGTAATGGCAATACATGGCAATATTTTTTTTCCTTTGCTTTGCCTTGCTACTAATCGTAGGAAGTGAATGTGTAGTTCCACTTTACAAAGGGAAAGGAGATAAGTAAGAATGTAGTAGATTTAGAGGAATTAGTTTCTTAAGTATAGTTGGTAAGGTATATGGAAGTGTTAATCGAGAGAATAAGGAAAGGTACTGAGAGATTGATTAGAGAAAAACAGTGATCGTACAGGAGAAGAAGAGGATGTGTGGATCAGGTGCTTCCGGTAAGAGAGGTGTGTAAGAAGTACCTGGAGAAAATGGCTTTTATGGACTTAGAGAAAGCGTATGGCAGGGTAGATAGAGAGAGGTTCTGGAGTGTGTTGCAACTGTATAGAATAAGTGGAAGACTGTTGAATGCGTTGAAGAGATTTAACAAGAATAGTAGACCATGTGTGAGAGTTGGAGATAGAATGAGTGATTGGTTTGAGGTGAATGTACTGTTACGTCTAGGTTGTGTAATGTCGCCATGGTTGTTTAATGTGTATATGGATGGAGTGGTTGGGATGTAAATAAGATTATTAGACAGAGGCTTGGAACTAGTGGGTGGGGATAAAAGGTTGTGGAAATTGAATCAGTTGCAATTTGCAGATGATACTGTACTGCTGGATGATACTGAGAATGAATTAAATCATTTGGAGACTGAGTTTATTACTGTGTGTGAAAGAAGGAAATTGCTGGTGAATATTGGTAAAAGTAAAGTCATGATATGCACGAGAAGTGTTAATTTTAGCAGATTGAATGTAAGAATGAATGGGAAGTTGCTTAAAGAAGTTGAGAGTGTTAAGTATTTGGGGTCAAATGTGTCAAGGAGTGAATAAGTGGATGTGGAGTCAATTCAAAGAGAGAAGGAGGCAAGTAAATGTCTAGGTGGGTTGAAAAGTGTAATGAGAAATAGATATTTGAGAATGAATGCAAAGAGAAGGATATATGAAGGTGTGATTGTACCGACAGCATTGTATGGAGCAGAGACTTGGAATGCAAGAGAGGATGTAAGGAATAAGATGAGTGTAATGGAGATTAGGTGTTAGAGAAGTATGATTGGTGTATCTAGAATAGATAGAGTAAGAAATGACGATGTCAGGCAGATAACGGGTGTTGCATTGAGGCTGTTGGATAGGTTAGATTAGAGTATGTTGAGTTGGTTTGGACACATGGATAAGATGAGTGAAGAACGAATAGTGAAGGGAGTGTGGAGTGCAGTAGTAATTGGACGTAGGTGAAGAGGAAGACATAGAAAGAGATGGATGGATGGCGTGAAAAGAGAATTGAATCTATATGGACTGTTACTGGAACAGGGAAGAGTACATGCAAGAGATAGGAATGAGTGGAGGAAGATTGTGGATAGATAATGCTGGCCAAAGGGATTTGTCGCACCTGCTACCTCAGTGAACTATGATGGACGGGTGTGAGGTAAGCTGCCATGTGAAGAAGAGGTGGTGGTAAACCAGCTGCGGCTGTCGGGCATCATTGGAGAATATCTGTCTATGTATCAATATCTGTCTATCTATCTATCAATCCATATATCTAAATATCTATCTATCTATCTATATAAATATATATATATATATATATATATATATATATATATATATATATATATATATATATATATGTGTGTGTGTGTGTATGTGTGTGTGCGTGTGTGTGTGTATGTATGTGTGTGTATGCATGTATGTGTAATATTTATTCACAAAATGCGCGCGAATTTTATCATGCTAGTTCTCCTTAGAATATGAATTTGTGATTTTAGCAAGAGACATTATTAAGTATCTGGTTTTGCTGTCCTATTTCTTAATCTCTTTGTATCATCCACTGCAGTTCGTCTTAGAAAACACAGTTGCAAAGATTATCTCGCTAGAAATTCATCCTGCAAGATCGTTTTTTATGTTATTTGCAGAAAAATTCTTCATGCCGGATTTGTGATTTTGGAGAACTGTTTCTTTTCTCTTTATCTCTGCTTGAATCACTTTAAACACTGTCTTGCAAGACGAACTGCTTGCGAGATAACCTCTGCAACGATTCTTTCTAAGACTAAATGCAGAGGATGATACAAAGACAGAGACATGATAACGTATCTTGTTAAACCCACAAAAGTCTATTCTAAGGAGAATTACATACATACACACACACACTCACACACACACACACACAGTATCCTTCCCATTTATATTAACTAGTTAGTTAGTTTGATACACGAAAAAATTGAATAATAAAAGAAAAAAAAATTACCAAATACCCACCTGTCAACAGTACTGAGTTAAGTTGCCAAGTAGTACAGCAGTCCTATTTTCTTCATTTTTTTTGCTTTTCTTTTAGCTTTCTCTTTTGCTATTTTGTTATTTCGTATATATATTGAGTTAAATGTAAAGTCTAAATCCCGTGATAACATATCTTGGTTAGCAAGTCAGTTTATCAGTTAGGAAGAATATATAACAGAAACAGGTGGGTGCCACCTCGAACACAAATTCGAATTTTCCTTCAGGTTTGACTTTTGTTTTTCTTTTTCTTTTTATACTTAAATTACCATGGTCAAGTTTTTAAGTTAAGATGTGTGTTACCAGAAAGGAGACAAACTGAGTCACTAAATAGCACTTATATGGAGATATAAAAATTCTGTGTGAAGGTAAATTAGAAGTTTTTCTCTTTTCTTTTCTTTTTTCCTCTTTCTCGTCTTCTTTCTATATTCTGTGAGAGGGAGAACATAAAAATGAAGCCATCTCTGTCCCAAACCTCTCCCACCCATGGGTCGGGAGAAGGGGTAGTCATCAGAGGACTTAAACAGAGAATCAAGAAGCTAGAGGAAATGGTTACAAGCCTTGATGATAAAATTCGGAATATGGATGGAGAAATGAAAGAGAATGAAACACTCAGAGAACAAATAAGATTTTTGGAGGAAGCAAATAAAGCACAAGGGCAGGAGAGAAAGGAACTAGAAAAAAGAATAAAGAAGCTGGAAGGGGAAAAGAGTCAACTAGAATCTAGAATTTCTAAACAAGAAGATAAAAACAAACAGCTAAATGACAACCTAAAGGAATTAGATGTTAGTTCACTGCTCTCTTCTGAGAGAGACGAGATTGCTGCTTGGAATGTTCAGATTAAGGAAAACATTGAACAGTTCAGAAAAGAGTTCCAGGAGCTGAATATGGAAAATGATGCCATGAAAACGTCCTTTGCTGATGCACTAAAGGGGAATGTGGCAGTAAAAGAGGCTGTAAAGGTGGTGGCACTGGAAAACATACAAACAGTTGACTATAAAGAGACAGTAATCGAAAAAATGAAAGACGTTGTGATGGAAAGGGCAAACCCACTCATCAGACAGGCACTTGATAAGGAGAAGACAGTGGTAATCTCAGGCATAAGTGAATCCCAGGAGCCAACATGGCAGGGGAGACTTGAAGAAAATAAAGCTAACGTTGTAGACCTGATAAGAAAGCTTGGAGTAGTATGTGGTCCTGAGGATATTGTAAACATACACCAACTAGGTAAATATTCGAGGGAAGGAAAGCCGAGACCAACAAAAGTAACCTTTGAGAGAGGGGAGACATGTAGGGAAATATTGTTGAGAAAAAAAAGTCTAAAAGACCTTCAAGAATGCAAAGAAGTGTTCATTAGACGATACAGAACACAGGAAGAGATGGGAAAGATCAAAAACTTGTTGCAAGAGGCAAGAAGGTTAAATGATGAAAGAAATGAAGAAGAGAAGAAAAATTTTCGTTACAGAATACTTCCAGACAAAGGGGAGATAAAGAAGATAATGACAGAAGATCAGGGGATGGGGCCTCATTAAGATTGTTATACACAAATGCTGATGGATTAGCTGGTAAGGCAGTAGAATTAAAAGATAGGATTCACAACAGTAAGGCAGATATAGTCGCAATTACAGAGACTAAGTTGAGTGAGGACATAAACAGTGTCACAGTTTTTCCTAAGGGCTTCAGAATACTAAGGGTCGAAAGATCTGAGAGGACTGGTGGAGGGATAGCACTGCTCATAAGTGAGAGGATTCAAGTTGAAGAAATAAACTTGGCTATAGAAAGTGAGTTCAGGGAATTTCTTGTTGCTCGCATAAATACTGGGTCAGAAAGCATTATAATAACTGTTGTATACAACCCACCAAGGAACCAAAATAGGCTTGAAATTTATGAGGAAAGTCATATAGGTACGATTGAAGTCATAAACTCAGTTGTTAACATGGCGCGGGAGAAAAAATGTAGGATTTTGATTATGGGAGACTTTAATCATAAAGAGATAGTTTGGATAAATCTTGACCCACACAGTGGTGAGGACTCATTTGGGGCAAGATTCCTAGATTGCGTACAAGGGAATTTCCTACACCAACATGTAATGGAACCAACAAGAGCCAGGGGTGGGGATGAGCCATCACTACTTGATCTGGTGTTCACAGATAATGTGTTGGATATTGAAAATATTGAGTATGAACCACCAATTGGAAAGAGTGACCACTGTGTGTTGTTGATGGAGTATATCATTGAAGACATTCTTCCTGAGAGTAGAGGCACTGAGGACATGAGGAGGAACTATCCGAAAGGAGATTACATCAAAATGAATGAGCTTTTTGCAGTTATTGACAGGAGGACCTTATTTTACAACAAATCTGTACAAGAAATGTATGACATCTTTTGTGAGAAATATGGGAAGATAGTAGATTGCTGCATACCTGTCACCAAAGTAGGTGTAATTCATGCCAGAGAGAAATGGTTCGATAATGGGTGTAAAAGAGCTAAGGAGTGGAGAGACAAATGCTGGAAAAGGTATAGGAGGAGAAAAAACATAAATGCCTGGCAAACCTACAAAAGAGCAAGAAATGACTACCTAAGTAAAAGGAGAGAGGCAGAGAGAGATTATGAGAGGGACATCACCAGGAAGGCTAAAGAAAATCCCAAGCTTTTCCACAGCTTTATCAGAGGAAAACTGAAGGTAAAAGAACAGGTTTTAAGGCTAAAGAGAGCGGATGGAAGCATCACTGAGACGGACGAAGAGATCTGCAAAGAATTGAACAAGGAGTTTCAGTCAGTATTTACATTAGAAAATACCCCACCCCCTCAGATTGCAGTGATAGAAGCTCAAGGGCCGGTGCTAGAGAACATCAACCTTACAGCCACAGAGGTATGCAAAGCGCTGATGGATTTAGATGTTCATAAAGCTACAGGTCCTGATGACATATCCCCTCATGTGCTTAAAAAATGTGCAAACACAATATCAGTGGCACTAAGTATCATATTTAAGGAGTCACTGGAGTCGGGGGAGATTCCAAGATGCTGGAAACAAGCAAATGTGATACCTATCTTCAAAAAGGGAAGGAGGGATACGGCTCTGAACTATAGACCAGTTTCCTTGACCAGCATAGTTTGCAAACTTATGGAGAAACTACTAAGGAAACATATCTCTCTTCACTTGGAATCCTTCAACTTTTTGTCAGTGAGGCAACATGGCTTCAGAGAAGGAAGATCAACAGTAACAAACTTATTAGAATTTTATGATGAGGTAAGCCAAATCTTACAGGAAAGAGAGGGCTGGGCAGATTGCATATTCCTAGACTTCCAGAAAGCGTTTGACACTGTTCCACATGGGAGACTTATTAGGAAGCTGCAATCAATGGCTAGAATAGGTGGAAATGTCTTGGAATGGATAAAAACTTACTTAGAAGGAAGGGAACAGAGGGTTAGAGTAAGACACTCAGTGTCTGAATGGAGAAGAGTTAGTAGTGGAGTTCCACAGGGTTCAGTTTTAGGGCCACTTTTGTTCCTTGTATATGTAAATGACCTACCAGAGTCTGTAAATTCATTCATGAATATGTTTGCAGATGATGCAAAGATTGTGAAGAAAGTAAAAAACGAGAACAATGGTAGAGAACTTCAGGAGGATCTAAATAATCTGCATGAGAGGTCAGAAAAGTGGCTAATGAAATTCAATACCTCAAAATGTAAGGTAATGAGAATGGGTACAAGTGCAAGAAGGCCCAAGCTTGACTACTCGGTGGCTGGAGTACAACTTCAAGAGACAGAAAATGAGAGAGATCTAGGAGTAAACATACTGGCAGATTTGTCTCCAGAAATAC
This sequence comes from Halocaridina rubra, assembly GCA_037179515.1. Taxonomy (NCBI): domain Eukaryota; kingdom Metazoa; phylum Arthropoda; class Malacostraca; order Decapoda; family Atyidae; genus Halocaridina; species Halocaridina rubra. The sequence continues at coordinate 99,783 of JAXCGZ010000011.1, forward strand.
ATATAAATGGCGTAATAAGGGCAGCATATGCATTCTTATCAAACGTAAGGGTAGCCTTCAGGCACATGGACAAGGAAATGTTCAGAAATATTTATGTAACCTATGTGAGGCCAAAACTCGAATATGCAGCCCCCTTTTGGAATCCGCACTTGAAAAAGCACATAGCTAAGCTTGAAAAAGTTCAAAGACATGCCACGAAACTGGTGCCAGAAATACGCAATCTCGGTTATGATGAGAGGCTGAGGAAATTAGACTTGCCATCACTCGAAGCTAGAAGAGTAAGGGGGGATATGGTGACAGTCTTTAAATTCCTTCATGGTTATGATAGAGTGGATAGGGATCGATATTTCGATATGGCTGGCTCTAGAACTAGAGGTCATAGTTTGAAGCTTCGGAAGAAAACTTGTTTGCAGGATGTAAGGAAATACTTTTTCAGTGTAAGAGTAGTTGATAATTGGAATTCGCTAAGCGAGGAGGTAGTTAATGCTATCTCAATACATAGTTTTAAGGACAGGTATGATAAGTATCACTAAGTCTAAAAATGGAACCGATCAGGAGACGGGAAGATACGAGCTTTGGGCTCTTTCCCGTAAACACAATTAGGCAATCACAATTAGGTAATCACACACACACACACACACACACACACACACACACACACACACACAATATATATATATATATATATATATATATATATATATATATATATATATATATATATATATATATATATATATATATATATATATATATATATATATATATATATATATATATATATATATATATATATATATATATATATATATATATATATATATATATATATATATGTATGTATGTATGTATGTATGTATGTATGTATGTATGTATGTATGTATGTATGTGATTACCTAATTGTGATTACCTAATTGTGTTTACGGGAAAGAGCCCAAAGCTCGTATCTTCCCGTCTCCTGATCGGTTCCATTTTTAGACTTAGTGATACTTATCATACCTGTCCTTAAAACTATGGATTGAGATAGCATTAACTACCTCCTCGCTTAGCGAATTCCAATTATCAACTACTCTTACACTGAAAAAGTATTTCCTTACATCCTGCAAACAAGTTTTCTTACGAAGCTTCAAACTATGACCTCTAGTTCTAGAGCCAGCCATATCGAAATATCGATCCCTATCCACTCTATCATAACCATGAAGGAATTTAAAGACTGTCACCATATCCCCCCTTACTCTTCTAGCTTCGAGTGATGGCAAGTCTAATTCCCTCAGCCTCTCATCATAACCGAGATTGCGTATTTCTGGCACCAGTTTCGTGGCATGTCTTTGAACTTTTTCAAGCTTAGCTATGTGCTTTTTCAAGTGCGGAGTCCAAAAGGGGGCTGCATATTCGAGTTTTGGCCTCACATAGGTTACATAAATATTTATGAACATTTCCTTGTCCATGTGCCTGAAGGCTACCCTTACATTTGATAAGAATGCATATGCTGCCCTTACTACGCCATTTATATGTATTTCTGGAGACAAATCTGCCAGTATGTTTACTCCTAGATCTCTCTCATTTTCTGTCTCTTGAAGTTGTACTCCAGCCACCGAGTAGTCAAGCTTGGGCCTTCTTGCACTTGTACCCATTCTCATTACCTTACATTTTGAGGTATTGAATTTCATTAGCCACTTTTCTGACCACTCATGCAGATTATTTAGATCCTCCTGAAGTTCTCTACCATTGTTCTCGTTTTTTACTTTCTTCACAATCTTTGCATCATCTGCAAACATATTCATGAATGAATTTACACACTCTGGTAGGTCATTTACATATACAAGGAACAAAAGTGGCCCTAAAACTGAACCCTGTGGAACTCCACTACTAACTCTTCTCCATTCAGACACTGAGTGTCTTACTCTAACCCTCTGTTCCCTTCCTTCTAAGTAAGTTTTTATCCATTCCAAGACATTTCCACCTATTCTAGCCATTGATTGCAGCTTCCTAATAAGTCTCCCATGTGGAACAGTGTCAAACGCTTTCTGGAAGTCTAGGAATATGCAATCTGCCCAGCCCTCTCTTTCCTGTAAGATTTGGCTTACCTCATCATAAAATTCTAATAAGTTTGTTACTGTTGATCTTCCTTCTCTGAAGCCATGTTGCCTCACTGACAAAAAGTTGAAGGATTCCAAGTGAAGAGAGATATGTTTCCTTAGTAGTTTCTCCATAAGTTTGCAAACTATGCTGGTCAAGGAAACTGGTCTATAGTTCAGAGCCGTATCCCTCCTCCCCTTTTTGAAGATAGGTATCACATTTGCTTGTTTCCAGCATCTTGGAATCTCCCCCGACTCCAGTGACTCCTTAAATATGATACTTAGTGCCACTGATATTGTGTTTGCGCATTTTTTAAGCACATGAGGGGATATGTCATCAGGACCTGTAGCTTTATGAACATCTAAGTCCATCAGCGCTTTGCATACCTCTGTGGCTGTAAGGTTGATGTTCTCTAATACCGGCCCTTGAGCTTCTATCACTGCAATCTGAGGGGGTGGGGTATTTTCTACTGTAAATACTGACTGAAACTCCTTGTTCAATTCTTTGCAGATCTCTTCGTCCGTCTCAGTGATGCTTCCATCCGCTCTCTTTAGCCTTAAAACCTGTTCTTTTACCTTCAGTTTTCCTCTGATAAAGCTGTGGAAAAGCTTGGGATTTTCTTTAGCCTTCCTGGTGATGTCCCTCTCATAATCTCTCTCTGCCTCTCTCCTTTTACTTAGGTAGTCATTTCTTGCTCTTTTGTAGGTTTGCCAGGCATTTATGTTTTTTCTCCTCCTATACCTTTTCCAGAATTTGTCTCTCCACTCCTTAGCTCTTTTACACCCATTATCGAACCATTTCTCTCTGGCATGAATTACACCTACTTTGGTGACAGGTATGCAGCAATCTACTATCTTCCCATATTTCTCACAAAAGATGTCATACATTTCTTGTACAGATTTGTTGTAAAATAAGGTTCTCCAGTCAATAACCGCAAAAAGCTCTTTCATTTTGATGTAATCTCCTTTCGGATAGTTCCTCCTCATGTCCTCAGTGCCTCTACTCTCAGGAAGAATGTCTTCAATGATATACTCCATCAACAACACACAGTGGTCACTCTTTCCAATTGGTGGTTCATACTCAATATTTTCAATATCCAACACATTATCTGTGAACACCAGATCAAGTAGTGATGGCTCATCCCCACCCCTGGCTCTTGTTGGTTCCATTACATGTTGGTGTAGGAAATTCCCTTGTACGCAATCTAGGAATCTTGCCCCAAATGAGTCCTCACCACTGTGTGGGTCAAGATTTATCCAATCTATCTCTTTATGATTAAAGTCTCCCATAATCAAAATCCTACATTTTTTCTCCCGCGCCATGTTAACAACTGAGTTTATGACTTCAATCGTACCTATATGACTTTCCTCATAAATTTCAAGCCTATTTTGGTTCCTTGGTGGGTTGTATACAACAGTTATTATAATGCTCTCTGACCCAGTATTTATGCGAGCAACAAGAAATTCCCTGAACTCACTTTCTATAGCCAAGTTTATTTCTTCAACTTGAATCCTCTCACTTATGAGCAGTGCTATCCCTCCACCAGTCCTCTCAGATCTTTCGACCCTTAGTATTCTGAAGCCCTTAGGAAAAACTGTGACACTGTTTATGTCCTCACTCAACTTAGTCTCTGTAATTGCTACTATATCTGCCTTACTGTTGTGAATCCTATCTTTTAATTCTACTGCCTTACCAGCTAATCCATCAGCATTTGTGTATAACAATCTTAATGAGGCCCCATCCCCTGATCTTCTGTCATTATCTTCTTTATCTCCCCTTTGTCTGGAAGTATTCTGTAACGAAAATTTTTCTTCTCTTCTTCATTTCTTTCATCATTTAACCTTCTTGCCTCTTGCAACAAGTTTTTGATCTTTCCCATCTCTTCCTGTGTTCTGTATCGTCTAATGAACACTTCTTTGCATTCTTGAAGGTCTTTTAGACTTTTTTTTCTCAACAATATTTCCCTACATGTCTCCCCTCTCTCAAAGGTTACTTTTGTTGGTCTCGGCTTTCCTTCCCTCGAATATTTACCTAGTTGGTGTATGTTTACAATATCCTCAGGACCACATACTACTCCAAGCTTTCTTATCAGGTCTACAACGTTAGCTTTATTTTCTTCAAGTCTCCCCTGCCATGTTGGCTCCTGGGATTCACTTATGCCTGAGATTACCACTGTCTTCTCCTTATCAAGTGCCTGTCTGATGAGTGGGTTTGCCCTTTCCATCACAACGTCTTTCATTTTTTCGATTACTGTCTCTTTATAGTCAACTGTTTGTATGTTTTCCAGTGCCACCACCTTTACGGCCTCTTTTACTGCCACATTCCCCTTTAGTGCATCAGCAAAGGACGTTTTCATGGCATCATTTTCCATATTCAGCTCCTGGAACTCTTTTCTGAACTGTTCAATGTTTTCCTTAATCTGAACATTCCAAGCAGCAATCTCGTCTCTCTCAGAAGAGAGCAGTGAACTAACATCTAATTCCTTTAGGTTGTCATTTAGCTGTTTGTTTTTATCTTCTTGTTTAGAAATTCTAGATTCTAGTTGACTCTTTTCCCCTTCCAGCTTCTTTATTCTTTTTTCTAGTTCCTTTCTCTCCTGCCCTTGTGCTTTATTTGCTTCCTCCAAAAATCTTATTTGTTCTCTGAGTGTTTCATTCTCTTTCATTTCTCCATCCATATTCCGAATTTTATCATCAAGGCTTGTAACCATTTCCTCTAACTTCTTGATTCTCTGTTTAAGTCCTCTGATGACTACCCCTTCTCCCGACCCATGGGTGGGAGAGGTTTGGGACAGAGATGGCTTCATTTTTATGTTCTCCCTCTCACAGAATATAGAAAGAAGACGAGAAAGAGGAAAAAAAAAGAATAGAGAAAAACTTCTAATTTACCTTCACACAGAATTTTTATATCTCCATATAAGTGCTGTATGTATGTATGTATGTATGTATGTATGTATGTATGTATGTATGTATGTATGTATGTATGTATGTATGTATGTATGTATGTATGTATGTATGTATGTATGTATGTATGTATGTATGTATGTATGTATGTATGTATGTATGTATGTATGTATGTATGTATGTATGTATGTATGTATGTATGTATGTATGTATGTATGTATGTATGTATGTATGTATGTATGTATGTATGCATGCATGCATGCATGCATGCATGCATGCATATATATATATATATATATATATATATATATATATATATATATATATATATATATATATATATATATATATATATATATATATATATATATATATATATATATATATATATATATATATATATATATATATATATATATATATATATATATATATATATATATATATAAAATCCACCTTGGCTGTTTCCCCCTTTAATTGGGGGGTAGCCGACATCAAAAAAGGAAAACAATAAGGAGATTACTTTGCTCTATCGGCAATGACGAGGGAGCTAGCCACCGTTCAGATGGCACTGCTGGAGTGCCACAGCCCATCCTCCCGGCTCTTCCACAACCTGTGTCGCTTCATAACTGCCAACTCCCCTACTGCCCCTACCACAGGGCTACCTCTGTAAGATGCAGCCCCGTGGCAACAGCAGATACCCATCAGAGCTGCGTCACAATCGCTCGCCACTCATTCCTATTCCTAACACGCTCACTTGCTTCCCTCATATCCATCCTCCTATCACTCAGGGCTCTCCTTACTCCATCCATCCAACCAAACCTAGTCCTCCCTCTAGAATTCTCCCATCAACTCTCGCATTCATCACCTTTTTCAGCAGTCTTTCATCGTCCATCCTTTCCACATGGCCAAACCAACTTAGAACATTCATATCTACTCTGGCTGCCAATTCTCTCCTCACACCCGTTCATGCTCTCACCACTCCATTCCTAACCCTATCCAACTGAGATACACCAATCATACTCCTAATGCATTTCATCTCACCCACATTTAGTTTCCGTCTCTCACTTACTTTCATACCCCATAACTTAGATCAATACATCACAGTTGGCACAACCACTTTCTTATACAAAATCTTTCTTAACATTAATTTCCAACCCTCTATTCTACATCACTCCTTTCAACGCACTCAACACATTACATCCCTCATTCACTCTGTGACACACATCTGCTTACACTCCACCATTTGCAGCTATAAACGAGCCTAAATAATTAAGCTGATCAATCCAGCACCATCCTCTATTCTTGTACACCTCATAACCTTACTCTTTCCCACTTCTCACTCGCAATTTCCTTCTCTCACACACCATTCCAAATTCTGACACTAATTGACACAGCTTTTCCTCTGAATCTGCCACCACCACAGTATCATCTGCAAACAGCAACTGATTCAGCTCCCACTCGATATCATCCCCATCTACCATTCTCAAACCTTGACCACTCACTCACTTATTCACCTCTCTTACGACTCCATCAATATACAAATTGAACAGCCATGGTGACATCACACATCCCTGTTTCAGTCCCACAACTACTGGAAACCACTCACTCACTTCATTCCCTACCCTAACACAAGCTCTACTGCCCTCATACATATTCTCCACTGCATGCAACAGTTTACCATCGATTCCATATAACCTCAAAACATTCCACATTGCCTCCTTATCAACTCTATCATACGCTTTCTCCAGATCCAAGTATGCAAAATACACATCCTTACCCTTTGCTAAATATTTCTCACAGAACTGCCTAACTATAAAAATCTGATCTATGCAACTTCTACCTTTCCTAAACCACTCTGCACTTCTGCGATCACATTTTCTTTCTTATCCATAATCCTATTAATCAGTATCCTACCATACACTTTTCCTACCACACTCAACAAACTTACACCACTAATATTACCGCATTCATACACATCCCCTTACCTTTGTATAGGGGCACTATACAAGCAATCACCCATTCCACTGGTACCAAAGACAAAATAAAGCATATATTAAACACTCTCACTAACCATTCCAATATAGTCACACCCCCTTCTTTTAACATCTCCTCTCCCATACCATCCATTCCAGGTGCTTTACCTGCTTTTGTTTCATTCACATTTAATACTTTCTCTTCCATCCTCGATTGCCTCTTCTTTACTCTCTTCACTTCTTTCCAAAACTTCTTTTTATTCTTCTCATATGACCTACTAAAATCCTGTCCCCACCTAATATTTGCCAACCTCTTCTCTTCCTCTACTTTCTGCTTGGTTTCCACATTTTTCTCCCTATATCTTTCATACTTCTCCCTACTGTTACACTGCAGTCATTACTCAAAAGCCCTCTTTTTTTCTTCCACCTTCATTTTCACCCCTTCATTCCACCACTCGCTGCCCTTCCTCATGCCACCTCCAAGAAACCTCTTTCCACACACATCACTTGCATGTCCCACAACACATTCTTTCATTAACCCCCATTCCTTCTCTAACTCCCCAACTTCTCTTTCTTTCACCCTGTCATATGCCACTTTCAGCCTGTCTTGATATTCCTGCCCCTGCTATGGCTTTTTCAACTCTTCCATCTTCATCATTTCCCTCCTACATCCCCCCCACTCTATTTCCCCACTCTTTTGCTACTACCACTTTTGCTTCAACCAAAATATGATCAGACATCCCAGCAGCCACATCCTTAAATGCATGCAAATCTTTCACTCTACCAATCATGCACTTTGCTACCAACACATAATCCATCAATGCTCTTTCTTTCACTCTTCCATTTGCCACTCTCATCCATGTATACTTATTTTTTAACTTCTTCTTGAAAAATCTATTACCTATCTCCAGCTCTTTCTCCACACACGTATCTAACAGTCTCTCGCCACTCTCATTCACACCTGGTACCCCATACTTTCCTACAACACCTTCTGCCTCGCCATCTCCTACTCTGGCATTCAAGTCACCCAACACAAGTACATAGTTCCTTCTACTCAGACCATGTACACACCTTGTTAACTCGTTCCAGAATTCATCCCGCTCTTTTTCACTTCTCTCACATCCTGGACCATACGCACTAACAAAAGCCCAACATTCCCTACCTATCCTAGCCCTCACCCACATCAGCCTAGATGACACTTCTTTCCATTCCACTACCTTATTTACCATCCATTCACTCAGCAATAATGCCACACCTTCTCTCGCTTTCCCCCTTTCAACCCCAGACTCCCACCTGTCACCTAACCAAATGCCACTTCTCCTTTTCCTTTCATCTTCGTCTCACACTATGCCAATACATCCATCCTCCTCCTACCAAACATATATTCAATCTCACATCTTTTGCTCTCTATCGTACTACAACCACGCACATTTAGGCACCCCAAACTAGAGTTTAGGGAGAAGTTATTCTGCCCTCTACTCCCCTTCTGCTTTAACGTCTCGTGGGAGGTTAATACAAAGGGGGGATTTCCAGCCCCCTTGCCCCGTCCACTTTTAGTCGCCTCTTACGACACGCAGGGATACGTTGGAGCTATTTTTTTATGTTGTGCACGCCACTACAGGGCACAATTATATCTGGAATAAATGAGGAATAATGTTAGAATGAGAAAAATATATAATGCACGGCTTTTCTCATAGCCCCCTAGCAAAACGTAATTCCATATTTGTATTTGATAGACATTAAAAAAATATGTGAAAGCTTCATTTTGTCTTTTCTCATAATTACCTAGATTCAATTCTGGTACATAATATCTATGAATAATTCTCACTATATCTAATGGATAAAAAAAATGGAAGACTTCTTAATTCTTTCGTATATTAAATCAAATTACCGATCATAAGAAATATATTTTTCGATGTTGGGTCGACCCCCTTAAGCATAAAATATGTAATTCATCACTGGCCGGCTTTTGACAAATTTTTGTAAAGTTACTTCCACATTTAAGAATAATATTTTCCTTATGGGTTTCCTACGTGCCAATTCACAAACTTTCGTCTCTCCAGAAACTTCTAACATATAAGTTTATATGGAAACTTTTCACAAAAAAATATTTCATACTTAAGTAAAGGAGTGATGTGAAAGACCATTAATTATTTTTACCACCAGCACATTTTTATTTAATATCATTTAAGTTCAAAACTTACATAGCGCTTGCAGGATCACCCAAAATTCTAGAGAAGTTAAAGTGTGATAATTGTTCTAAAGAAAATAAAACTGTACTTAGTAGTGTGCAGGATATGTATGAATTAATCTTTTTGGTTGCGTGTATGAATAGGAGACGGAAATTTACATTTCTGATATCACATCTCTTCTAAAGTATATGTAAGGCATACCACTAAAATATTCTTCATATTTGTGCACTTGAGTCTGCAGCTTTTGTGGAGAAAAATACGATTAATAAAATAAAATACCAAGCATAAAAATTTGAACAACTATCTCTTGCAAGATGACGATGACAAAGTACTTCCCCATTATAATGATCTCCATCAATAGATATTAAAATAGATTTTATTTCTTTACTTAGGAAATAGTCTCCTTGCAGTTAAAACTTATACACACTATATATTTCAAGAAATTTGTTAATTCCTCTAAAATCACAAATATAAAAACTTTTATGTTTAGAAATAGTGTCATATGTTTGCTGCTGGCCGGGAGTCCAAATATAAAAAGGGGGGACTGCTAGTATATCATGAGAAAATTTGCAGCCATTAATGGATCTAGTTCAAATATAGATGAAATAAAAACTCATGTATGAAATAAATGTTATATATATATACATATATATATATATATATATATATATATATATATATATATATATATATATATATATATATATATATATATATATATATATATATATATATATATATATATATATATATATATATATATATATATATATATATATATATATATATATATATATATATATATATATATATATATATATATATATATATATATATATATATATATATATATATATATATATATATATATATATATATATATATATATATATATATATATATATATATATATATATATATATATATATATATATATATATATATATATATATATATATATATATATATATATATATATATATATATATATATATATATATATATATATATATATATATATATATATATATATGAATCATTTTTTACCCCGACCGGGACTCGAACCTAGGACTTATGATTACTAAGTCAAGGCGCTACCACTACACCAAAGAAGGTTAAAAGGAACCCAACCTTATAGCTTATATCTGTTATACTTAGGAATGAACGCATTCTAACTGAATGCCACTATGTTCATATTACAGATTCCCCAACCTCACTCGTGGCTTCATTTTAGCATTTAATTCAATTCCCAATCTCATTCGGGCCATGAAATTATCAAATAAGCACATTACATATGTGAAAACATGAATCATTTTTTACCCCGACCGGGACTCGAACCTAGGACTTATGATTACTAAAAAAAAAAAAAAAAAAAAAAAAAAAAAAGATTCATGTTTTCACATATGTAATGTGCTTATTTGATAATATATATATATATATATATATATATATATATATATATATATATATATATATATATATATATATATATATATATATATATATATATATATATATATATATATATATATATATATATATATATATATATATATATATATATATATATATATATATATATATATATATATATATATATTATATATATATATATATATATATATATATATATATATATATATATATATATATATATATATATATATATATATATATATATATATATATATATATATATATATATATATATATATATATATATATATATATATATATATAAATATTAAATCACTGTGTTAACATGCGGTCTAAAATGCTAAGAAAAAGCCCATTAAATGGGCTTTTCCCTACCATATATATATATATATATATATATATATATATATATATATATATATATATATATATATATATATATATATATATATATATATATATATATATATATATATATATATATATATATATATATATATATATATATATATATATATATATATATATATATATATATATATATATATATATATATATATATATATATATATATATATATATATATATATATATATATATATATATATATATATATATATATATATATATATATATATATATATATATATATATGTATATATATATATATATATATATATATATATATATATATATATATATATATATATATATATATATATATATATATATATATATATATATATATATATATATTAATATCACTGGGTTAACATGCGGTCTAAAAAGCTAGGAAAAAGCCCATTAAATGGGCTTTTCCCTACCATATATATATATATATATATATATATATATATATATATATATATATATATATATATATATATATTATATATATATATATATATATATATATATATATATATATATATATATATATATATATATATATATATATATATATATATATATATATATATATATATATATATATATATATATATATATATATATATATATATATATATACATATATATATATATATATATATATATATATATATATATATATATATATATATATATATATAATGTATAAGCTGTCTAATATACATTTTGTTTATAGTCACAAGTAATATTTTGACTATATTATGTTTTACCAATGAAATCAATATAAAATTTCACTCTCATCTTGAAACATATGCTTCAAATAAAGAACAGAATCTACTCTACTGAAGTCTGTAGAAAAGAACCAAATTTTGGAATATGTCTAGAGCAAAGAAATAAGTGCACATAGAGATATTAAATAACTGCATTAAACGTTTTCATGTAACAAACACTTACACTGTGTTCTAACTAGAAATGGTGTATGGAGAATTAGAAAGTGTTTGAAAAGTTCCTATTTATAACAGATAATAATAAAGATATAAATTCTCAAGAAAAGCATTTACATCACAGGCTTAACAAGATTAGAAACTCCTCACTATACTGGGAAAATAAGGGTAAACTAAAAAAGCGTCCTGGCTAGTACAGTGGTAATGCTCTGGCCTCGCATTCGCGAGGTCGAGGGATTGCGCCTCGTCCAGGCAAGAGAGCTTAAACTGTTTACTAGGGAGGTTACTGCTTAGGCTGGGCACCACAGTGGGGGGTTGGGGCCTGTGCCAGCTGGTGACCGCCCTATGGGTCTTTCATGACCCGTTTCACCCATCCGTGGGTGGAGAATCTAAAAAAGAAAAACAAGGGTAAGCTAAATATAGTATATTATAAATGCATAATGAATAGCAATTACAAAAAAAAAATAAGAATGAGTAATGAAAGATATAATAAGTCGAGGAGAAAAAATTATTGACACAGACAGAAATTAAATTTTCTCCTTTTTTTAAGATAAAAGATAGTACATATGCACACAAAAAGCAATCCTTATATAATGGAAAACAACATTTATGTAATGGAGCCAGCTCCCAGCAAAGTTAAGTGGCTTACCAGTATATTTGCCCCTATGAAGAGGCAGACTTCAATCATCTTATATTGAAATAACAACATTTAAATTAAGAAGAAATTGAATATGCCCCCTACAAAAAGGTGCCTCATATCAGCATATGGTGATTGGATACCAGACTGTCATCACACAAGATTTGTTGTAAAAAATGCACAACTTCTACATAAGGAAAACTTTATCGGTGCCTATAAATTATGGAAGCTCTCTATATTCAAAAGCATGCTCCTTTCATGACTGAACAGGCACTAGTTTGTCAGGTCGGAAGAAGGGGTCCACGTGCACCTAATGGATTTTTTGTTGGCACCTGTTTTATTCAATTCTATGAAGTGTCTATTTTGAGATTTTGACAGATAACAAGTTCAAATAATGTCCCACGGGGTTCGTTTTAGCCCTTCATTACAAATAATTGGTACGCGAACTCAAACCCTAAAAACATAACATAGTTGCATAACTTTAGAATTAAGCAACTTGCAGGGACAATTGAACGCATTTTCCCATAGAATTTTGACCCAGAAAATCCACTGAAATAGATATTTTTCAGTTTTAGGCACATTTTGACTCAATATCGGAAAACTCACCCCCAAAAGTGAAAAATAATTAGAATTTTTATGCTTTTGATGTAAAGTGAAAGCCCTTTAAAATCTTCTTAAGGCATACAAATAAATTCCAAATCCATGTTCTAACATTTGCATTAGTCATTTTTGTCCTCTACTACTAATGACCACCATCATCATCATCATCATCAGAAAAGAGATCGTCAAAGTCTATCTCTTGGATTTCCATCTCTTCCTCATCATCACACTCATAATATCCATCTTCCTCAACCACAGTCTCTGAGTTGTTATTTCTATAAAGCTTTTCCTTTCCTGACTTCTCTCTCTGTGCCAGTATCTCGATGAGAGAAGGAGGGAGAATAGGTTCAACTGACCAGATGGGCTCTAACGCCCCTTCGTTCACCGTCTTCTCCCAGCCTAAACCCTGATCATAGAGCTTGGGCCTCTCAAATATTGGCTAGTCTGCTTTCTTGTAGCAAGTAACTATGTAGTTAGATCACTGTACATGAGACAGACCTTGGGAGAAGGCAGGCATTCAAGGTCTACTTTGGAGTGCAAGCTCATTACTTCATCAGCCCCCACCATCTTTTGCAGCATCTTGGCACACACAGCATCAACTGATTTTATTTGAGAATAGAAATACAAGAGACAGATGAATGTCTCCATCTCCTGCTGCAGCTCATCAGGAACCAACCACGATGTCCAAGTTTCCTAAAAGCATTTTGATACCTAGGGTTCTTCTGCAGTTTCTTCAGCGGATTCACCTTGCCCTTGCCTTTGAATGCACTTGTGCAGTCTTCCCCAGAAAAAACATAGTACCCCAGCATGGTGCTGCAGTAATCTGGGCCCAGTAACTCAGCTAGTTCAGATATATTTGTCAGCATACGATGCACCCCAGTGCCTTCTAAGTTACTTTGTCATTCACCGAAGTGAGGTGATAGGGTTGCCCCTCAATGCATAGAACTGCTTTCTTGCACTTCTTGAGCCATGTTGCAGACTGATCACTAATCCAAACATTAAGAAGTAAGTTGCAAAGCTCATTGCCAAGGAAGGCCCTAAAGTCACGTGGCTTGCGGGTATGAGGACCATCGATTATGTATTGATCTGAAAAGTCACACCTGAGCCTCTCCTGGGCATTGATTGAGTCTGGCCTGTAGCAGTCTGTAGAAAAGACCAAGCGTTGCTTCGAACTCATTTTATCTAAGAGCTGTAGGCAGATCTCTCCATATGTTGGTGGCAGGCTGTTCATCATGTGGAAGAGTGCGTTTCCATCCTGAATAAAGAGTGCATCCTTGAGGTAGGTCACCTCCTTATCGTCATCCTGGAGCAGATAGTGAAGGATTGTGGCTTTGTTTGTCTTTGATAAGAAACTGTCGGGGAAAGCTAGTGCATGAGGAACATGTGAGAGGGGGTAGCGCATGAGTTCCCCAAGGTCAGTAGGTGCATCAAGCATCTGTGACTTAACAAGCAGCTGGAAGGCAAGGTTGCTCTGCTCCTGGTACATGAAGAGCTGCAAAAGAATGAGATGAAGTACATTAGTGAAATATTAATATTAGAAGTTCAGGTTTTTCAAACAAATTACAACGTAGCTTATAGTATGTGGTCGACCAATTTGTCATGATCTATTTGCAGGTATGTTTTGACCAACAATTGTTTTTCTGTGCTTATAAGAGACCACATGTATTCGAAGTCTTAACTATTAATTCAACGACACTTGTACCCTAAAAGATCACTAGTTCTTAGAGAAGTCTGGTTACAGGAAATTATATATCTTCGAAACCATTTCATAGTGAAGGGGGTAATCAGCAGCGTTAGAACTTACTTGCCCTGTGCATATGTGAGCTTGAGCTTCTTGCTGCTGTGATCCATTGTCTTTAGGTTAAGCTTCTTGATGTGATCAAAGAACCCCTTCTTCTGGGAAAGAAAACGCTCCTGGATAAATTTATCTATGGCGACCCTGCCTGCAGCCTCAGCCTGTAGTACATCTGCCTCAACTTCTTGATCCATAGAAGCCCCAGATGCTAGGGAGAAAAGACAGTTTTTGTCAGGGATCATCCAAGGGTCTGTGAAGCCTTTGATGGCTGTGATGACCCTCTGCACTGCATCTGAGTACTTCTTGGCCTGAGCAGGATCTAGCTTGCTGTGTTTCCCTGCCTTTGGATAGTCTGGATAATTAATCATGCTACACATCTCAAGAGTGAGTTCGTAGAGTTAAGCACGTGTAGAGGTTGTGCGACACCATTTTTTTTATGCTCTGAACATGTTGAAGATCCTAAGTAGATCACCAGTTTATTAGAGGAAGTAAATATCCTGTTAGAAATTTTGATAAAAACAGTTACTTGGAAGCTGTTTGGAGTTCTCAAATGATTAATGTAACGTGACCAAAATCCTATATATGAATCCTATAGCCACAGCCAATATTTCATTTGCCTATAATCAAAGAAAGGATATGTTTGTGTGCACAGCTTTAATTACCTGAAGACTTTGCAAACTTAATGTAAGTCTCCTTCATGGTCTTGTTCACATTGGAGAAAGACCCCGGAATAATAGATCTGGCCACCGCAATAGCTCCATGTTTGATGTAACAACAAGCACCGGGGTGAGAGAGGTCAATGTTCATGAGGAATGCCTCGAACCATGTCAGGTACCTGTAGAGATTCAACAGTTCAAAAGTCATACTACAGTTTATTCCTCTATATAATTCTTTATTTTTTATTCTAATATTACTTCAAAATTCATACTACAGTCATTTCCTTTTAATTCTTTGCTATCTAGTATCAATAGTATTTACACTGATTACCTGGAATAGTTGTGACCATCGTATGCAAAGAAGAGATCTGCCATGAGACCGTTGCAGTGATGAGAGAGTTCAAAGTTATTGGTTTTCACAGCAAAGTTCATCATGAAGACAAGCCTTGCATGATGCATCACTGAGAGCCAGAATATTTCTGTCTTCCCAAGATGGCCCTCACGAACCTTCTGTTGGAACTCAGTATCATGATGAATTACCTTGATAACTGAAGTGCAACCTCAAGATTTTCACGGTTGCAGCAGGGGATAAGATTGACTAGAGTCTCATGTGGGACCTCCACATTTTCCTCATCCAGGAACACATTGAATAGTAACTGTTCAAGTGTCTCTGTGACCAACTTCAGACTAAAGAGTGCCCTGGCATATGATTTTTCACTCAGGGTGCTTTTCAGGCACCCACTGGTTTCGAAGCCAGCTTCAACGAGAATTTCAGAGTAGACAGCACCTCTACACTTGTGACTAGTGAGCATGCCTATATAATTCATGACTGTGTGGAACTTGCTAGGGATGATGATGTGTTAACTGAACTCCTCCTCGCATTTCCATACTTTCATTACCATCCCCAAGTCAAAGGTGTTGATGGTGTATGGTTGCCCAACCTCATGTGTTGCCGCCTCTGACATCTTGAGCAGCTCATATACCACTGCATTTTCTGTAATAGGCTGGTTGATAGGGGTGTAATAGTCAATTGTGGATTTTCTTGAAGGCATTTTCCCTGTGCTAGAAATGAAGCCACCAAAGCCAGGCACCTGTTGCTTACGCTCACTGCTTAAAAGTCTGCATAGAAGATATATATAGTACTCCAACAGTGTAGCATCGCATATCCTTTGGTTTTCAGCGGGTGGGGTAAACCTAGCATTCTGGAGAAATTTGGGACCAGTTCTTCCGAATGCTAGTTCTGGCAAAGTCTCTGGAGGTGTAATCTTGAGGCTTCTCATTTTGGATGACCTTTCAGAGAAAAGAAGGGTCCTCACATTGGAGTTTTGATGCCCCTCTCTCACCTCTTGAATCATTATCCCTCCAACACTATTCACAGTGTTTGAGCCCTGGATATTGGTTGTGAGTTTGTTAAGGTTATACCACTCATTATGGAACACAGCATTGCCCTCACCAGTGATGATTTGACGGGTCAGGTAGGTGGACGTCTCGTCGAGAGCCTTGGTTAGTGCTGTCTTAAGCTCCAGAATTAAGTTGTAGGTTTCTGAGTGACCGAGTCGGGCAAGGATGGTTGTGAGCTGCAAAGAGAGCGACTTATATTATAAAAAAAATTAAATATACAATATTATTAGTATCTAAACAAAATCAGTTTTGCAATGACCATATTATTCAGTTCATTTTTATTAGCATTCTCATATACTTAAGTATAGTTCTAGAATATTAGTTCTAGAAAATCCACTCTGATGCATATTGGATTTAGGAGTGAGAGTAATGCCAACACCTGTGCAAGCTAATCAAGAAAAAAAAATGTTAGCTGATTACCCACCTGTTTGCTTTGATAGAGGTGCCGAAGAGTGGCACAGAGGAGAATGTGTTTTGAGAGTTTCCACTGGCCATTGGTTGCAGCTCGGCATATTTCTTGTGTTATTGAGTAAACCAGCCTCTGAGTCTTTTCACACTTCTCTCAATTAACCTCGGGTATTCCTGTCAACACCATGCTCATAAATTTTGCAAAATCATCGGGGAGTAGCTCTTCATCCTTCAAAACATTTAGCTCATGTGCAGTTGGGGCCAAGACAGTTCCTTTGATTCTTTGAATGCTTTTATATTGAGGGAACGGAGTATAAGAGCTGCATCTTAGAGCTGGTTTGTTGTGCCAAGATTGTAGGCACATGATATTGCTTCAGCTAATGTAAAACTTGAACTATAGATGAAGTATAGCTCCACACAACCACGGAGCAGTACCTTGCGAGATGTCTTTGTCTCCTTGCAAGTGGTTTATCAATTTCTTGTCTGGATTGGAGAAACCAAGTTCATCAAGCTTTTCATATGAGTTACAGAGGAATGTCAGTTGCCTAAAAACATAATACTTCACACTCTCACGGGCTTTCTGATGTGCTGCTATCTTCTGGGTCTGAAGATTGTCAACGCTGTCTGACTTCTCTGACCTCTCCTTCCCGCGCACATGATTCTGGTACTCGGTGTTGAATGTGTTTCTATATGATAGGTGGTACCTCGTTTCCATTGATTCTGGTACTCGGTGTTGAATGTGTTTCTGCATGAATGGTGGTAGCTCCTTTTCATTGCGTAAAGTCATTACCCTGTACTTTGTGGTAAAGAGCCTCCTTTCATTTCTTGTGCTTTGGACACAATGATTTCCCAGGCTGTTTCTTTGTGCTTCCAACTCTGAAACTTCACAGGACGTTCAGTCTTTCCCCTGACCTTGATCTCTACCTTTTCGCAAAAATTATACTGATTAGGATACAGGAAGGAACACTAAGTCTCATCAGACCGGTCTGACTGAGATTTATGCTGCTGTAGGGAATCCTTTATCTGTGATGATAATGATTCACCGGAACCAGAACTTTTCAATTTTTTTAAGTGACCTAAGTTCATTGTAAAATTTTTGAACTGTTTTGATGATAGCAAGTTGTTTCCAATGGCAATCCCTCCAGTGTTAATGGTATCTGGTCACAAATGTTATTCATACAGTAGGGTGAAGTTACTGGTTCACTGAGTCTCAAATCACGAATATCATGAATGTATGAGAGCTTATCATCTGGATCCCCCTTGCAAGAACTAAAGTTTGTAAAATTACCATGCTGAGAGAGAGAGATGGGTCATGCAAAACACATAATGTCGATGATAACTTCTTTGTAGGGTTTTCGGCAGTGTCGCAACGTTTTCTTTTTCCCATGATTAGTCACTGCATGGTTTAATAATGGACATTAATAGTTTAATTTCAAGTCTAAACTTCTTTGTATTTCACTTCAATATCCATTAGACCATATTTTCACCAGCAAACACATATTTGAAAGAAAAGAGTAAAATGTGATTAGCTAATGCCATATTGACTACGACTTTTTTCTTTTTTTCACCTGATATCTAGACAAGATGTACTTAAAATTTAAAAATATTTATATCAATGGATTTTTTGGGTAAAAATTGTATGGGAAAATGTGTTCATTTGTCCCTGCAAGTTGCTTACTTCATAAGTTATGCAACTTTCTAATGTTTCTAGGGTTCGCGTCCATGTACCAATTATTTGTAATAAAGGGTAAAAACGAACCCCGTGGAATATTATTTGAACCTGCTACATGTCAAAATCAGTCATCTTATGTTGAAATAGCAACATTTAAATTAAAAAGAAAATGTAAGTTTTGAACTGAAGTCTGCCTCTTCACAGAGATAAATATATTGGTAAGCCACTTAACTTTGCTGGGAGCTGGCTCCATTAAATAAGGGTTGTTTTCCATTATATAAGGGTTGCTTTTTATAGCACTCATGCTATCTTTTATCTTACAAAAAAATGAGAAAATTTGATTCTTCCGTCAGTGTCAATAATTTTATCTCCTAGACTTATTATATCTTTCATTACTCATTCTTATTATTATTTTGTTTTTGTACTTGCTACTCATTATGCATTTATAATGTACTATATTATGCTTACCCTTATTTTCCCAATATAGTGCGGAGTTTCTAATCTTGTTTAGCCAGTGATGTAAATGCTTTTCTTGAGAATTTATATCTTTATTATTATCTGTTATTAATAAGAACTTGTGAGACACTTTCCAATCCTCCATGCACAATTTCTAGTTAGAACAGTGTAAGTGCTTGTTACATGAAAACGTTAAATGCAGTTATTTAATATCTCGATGGGCACTTATTTCTTTACTTTACACATATTCCAAAATGGTGCCTCATATCAGCATATGGTGATTGAATACCAGACTGTCATCACACAAGAATTGTTGTAAAAAAATGTACAACTTCTACATGAGGAAAACATATCGGTGTCTAAAAATTATGGAAGCTCTCTGTATTCAGAAACTTGCTCCTTTCATGACTGAACAGGGATTATACTGTACTACTTGACCAGTAAGAAGAGTAGACAGATGTCATGATTTCTGACGTCCCTCCAAAGAAATCAGAGAATTTCACTATAAGAATAAAATAATTCTGGTGATCACACAAAGATATATATATATATATATATAATATATATATATATATATATATATATATATATATATATATATATATATATATATATATATATATATATATAAGCAAGAGTAAGAGAGTAAGGCCAGGGCACACCCTGAAGGAGGCGCGCAGGAGCTTCGCCCAACTCCGGTGGAAAATATGAGAGGGCTACCGCGTCAAGGATGGGCGTGGCTAAAGAGGAAAGCCCAAACAGTGAAGTTGCGGACTGGATCCATAAATATAGGAAGCATGACAAGGATAGGAAGAGAATTGGTAGACATGCTGGAGAGAAGGAGGGTAGAGATCTGCTGTATACAAGAAACGAGGTGGAGAGGAAATAAGGCAAAGCCACTTGGGAAAGACTATAAGTTGATATACAGTGGAGCAGATGCACGAGGTAAGAATGGTGTAGGAGTGATACTGAACAGGAGATGGCAAGAAAGTGTTATAGAAGTTTTAAGATTAAATGACAGAATTATCAAAGTAAAAGTGGCAGACCACGGAATGACAATCAGTGTTACATCAGCCTACGCCCTACAAAGAGGATGCCCAGAAGAGGAAAAGGAGGAGTTCTGGAGACAGATAGACAGCTTGATAAGGGCAGTGCCAGAAAATGGGAGGATAGTACTGGGAGGTGATCTAAATGGCCACATAGGACAAGACAATGCAAACATTCAGAGAGTACATGGAGGATGGGGAGTGGGAGAATGAAATGAAGAAGGAGAACAGATAATTGATTTTGCAATGGCATTTGACCTGGCTATTGTTAACACCTTCTTTAAGAAAAGGGAAGCACAGATGTTCACTTACAGAAGTCGAAATAGAGAAAGCCAGATTGACTTGTTCTTGTGTAGGAGGAAAGATAAAAATGAAATCATAAATTGTAAAGTAATCAAGGGAGAAAGTGTGGCTCCACAGCACAGACTGGTGGTAGCAGACCTTATATTAGTCGGAAGGATAAGAAGAAGAGTGCAAAGCATGGTGAAAACAAAATGGTGGAAGATAAAGGAGGATGAAAGTAAATTAGCCTTTAGGGAGGCAATAAGTCAAAAACTGACAACATCTGTGAGAGACAGAGGCTGGGACGACGTTGGAAGAATTGTGAGAGAGGCTGGAAAACAAGAGCTGGGAAAACATCAGGAAGGAAAACACAGCAAGATAAAGAAAACTGGTGGTAGACACCAGATGTACAGGCTAAGATTCACGTTAAAAAGGTGGCAAAGAAAAGGTACGATGCAACGGGAAATGCAGAATATCAAGAACAGTATAAAGTGGCGAAGAAGAATGCTAGCGAAAGCAGAGAGTCTACAATATTTTTATGAAGATCTGGACACTAAACATGGACAAAAGAAAGTGTTCAGTATAGCAAAGCAGAGGAATAAAGCTACTAAAGACTTGGTGCATGTAAAGCAAGTTAAAGATGAACAGGGAAGAGTTTTGTCTGAAGAGCAGGATATCAAACAGAGATGGAAGAGCTATTATGAGACACTGCTAAATGTAGATAACCTAAGGCAAATTATAGAGTATGGACAGCCAAATGAGGTAGAGGTTGAAGATATTAGGGTGCAAGAAGTGAAGGAAGCTATTGGAAAAATGAAGAACGGGAAAACAGTTGGACCAGATGAGATACCTGTTGAGGCTTGGAAAGCACTGGGCAACCTGGGAGTCGAGATCGTGTACGAGATCATATGCCAAGCATTTGATAGTGAAAAAATACCAAATATATGGAGAGAAAGTATCCTGGTACCAATTTACAAAGAGAAGGGGGACATCCAGGACTGTGAAAAGCATAGAGGGATTAAGCTTATGAGCCATACTATGAAGATATATGAGAGCGTAATGGACAAGAGATTTTTTTGAGAGAATGTATGGAATAACGGAAGCTCAGTTTGGATTTATGCCAGGAAGGAGTACAACGGATGCCATCTTTGCGTTGAGACAGTTAATGGAAAAGTACAGAGAGAAACGGAAGGGAATACATCTGGTTTTTATTGACTTGGAAAAAGCTTACGATCGAGTACCAAGGGAGGAAGTGTGGAGGTGCATGTGGGAGAAAGGAGTGCCAGAAAAGTATGTGAGGGTGTGCCAGGATATGTACAGAGATGTATACACACAAGTGAGGACAGCAGCCGTGGTGACGGACAAGATCCCAGTGACAGTTGGACTACATCAGGGGTCGACATTGAGTCCATACCTTTTCAACCTGGTCGTGGATGTGATAGTGAGGGACGTACTGGATTAGGCCCCATGGACTATGTTTTATGTGGGCGACATAGTCTTGGTGGCAGAAACCAGAGAGGAAGTGGAGGAGGAGTTGAACAAGTGGAGGGACGAGTTGAAAAGTAGAGGGCTAAAGATAAGCCGAGACAAAACAGAATACATGAAGATGGAGAACAAGATGATTACAGTCAATTGTACTTGGCACAGGTACTTGGAGTCAAATCTGTCGCAGGATGGTGAACTGGATAGAGAAATAAATGGGAGGATAAAAGCAGGATGGAAAAATTGGAGGAAATGCTCTAGACTGATATGTGATAGAAAGGTTAGTGCAAAAGTGAAAGGTATGATATATCGTGCAGTGGTAAGGCCAGCGATGATATATGGCTCGGAGACGTGTCCTTTTAAGAAAACACAAGAAAGAAAGATGGCAGTGGTAGAGATGAGAATGGTGAGATGGATGTTGGGTGTGACGAGGAGAGATAGGATCAGGAACGAGAGAATTAGAGGGACAGCCAAGGTGACACAAGTGGGAAAGAAGATGCAAGAGAGAAGGCTTCAGTGGTATGGACATTGTATGAGGAGAGATGAAGATTGGATCGGTAGAAGGATGATTGAGCTAGAGGTGGAGGGAGTGAGAGGAAGAGGGAGACCACGAAGACGATGGGGTGACTGCATACGGGACGATTTGAAAGAGAAGGACCTCAGTGGAGAGAAAGCATTGGACAGGAGAGAGTGAAAAAGGCTGATAAGAAATTGCGACCCCATATAGATATGGGAAAAGCGAGAGAAGATATATATATATATATATATATATATATATATATATATATATATATATATATATATATATATATATATATATATATATATATACATACATACATACATACATACATACATTAGGTAATCACATATACATATATATATATATATATATATATATATATATATATATATATATATATATATATATATATATATATATATATATATATATATATATATATATATATATATATATATACATATATATATATATATATATATATATATATATATATATATATATATATATATATATATATATATATATATATATATATATATATATATATATATATATATATATATATATATATATATACATATATATATATATATATATATATATATATATATATATATATATATATATATATATATATATATATGTATATATATATATATATATATATATATATATATATATATATATATATATATATATATATATATATATATATATGCAAAATAAACTGTTATATCACAGCACAATATGAAGCAAAAAAAAAGCCCATAAATAAAACGCAAAAAGAAGCGAAGATGTACTATATATTACGACTGGAGTCCAGTCCTCTTCAGGTACAAATGAATTGATAAATACAAAGCTCTGGATAAAGGTGGAGAGAGATGCTAGCTACGATTCCCAGGAGGATTCACGATGGGATTATCTTCAAACCTCAGGTCAGGTGGACGGTCATTTGGCATAGTCTTCTTAATGATTTCTTTTAATAATACTTCATCCACAACGTCAGATCTCCACTGTCCATTTGATAAATTTAATGTTTCGGATTTTTCTATAATGGCTGCTTCAAGTATCATTCTCCTGTATTGGCAATTACTCTTATATAGCAATGAGGACTCACTCCAATTAATAGGGTGACCAGTATCTCGCATATGCCCAATTGGGACTTGAACCTAGGACACATAATTACCATGCCAAGGCGCATAATTTTTACCCCGAATGGGACTTGAGCCTAGGAGACATAATTACTGTGCCAAGGCGCTACCAACTACACCACAGAAGGTCTAAAAGGAAAACAATCCTTACAGCTATATCTGCTATGCTAGAAATGAAAGCATTTTATCTGAATGCCACTCTGTTTATATTACAGTTCCCCCAACCTCACTCGTGGCTTCGTTTTCACCTTTAATTCAGTTCTCAATCTCATTTGGGACCAACAACAATCAAATAAGCACAGTACCATATGTGAAAACATGAATCATTTTTACCCCGATTATAACTTTAACCTAGGAGACATAATTACTGTGCCAAGGCGCTACCATATACACCGAAGAAGGTCTGAAAGGGAAATAAACCTTACAGATATATCTGCTATACTAGGAATGAACGCATTCTATCTGAATACCACTCTGTTCATATTACTCCCAACCACAATCGTGGCTTCGTTTTCGCATGCAATATGTAATATGAACAGAGTGGCATTAAGATAGATTGCGTTCATTCCTAGTAGAGCAAATAGAGCTGTAAGGTTTTATTCCCTTTTAAATCTTCCGTGGTGTAGTTGGTAGCGTATTGGCATAGTAATTATGTCTCCTAGGTTCAAGTCCCATTCTGGGTAAAAATTATCCATATATATATATATATATATATATATATATATATATATATATATATATATATATATATATATATATATATATATATATATATATATATATATATATATATATATATATATATATATATATATATATATGAGAATTACAAGAAGAAATATGTAAACATTAGCTAACAGATTATTAGTCAAATGAAAATATTGTCGTTGACTATTTAACGAGCATTAACAAATTGCTGTTTATGTGTAAAATATGTTGACATGATTCGTTTTCTAACAATTCAATTGCATATATAAAGATCATAATCTCTTTTGCAATTTGTTAGGGATAACAGAGTAACAACTGACCATGACTCTTCACAGGAGGCATATAAAAACATGGAATGAGAGTCCCAGCATTCCGCCCTATTAAGTTAATTTTCATATTACTTTTACATTATGTAATATTCATATGGGGAACCCAGGGAAAGGTAATGTGACACACGGAGTAGGAGAGAAAAGCGAATAAAGAAAGTTTTTATTTATTTGGTAAGAATTTCCTCATCGTAAAAAAGAAAATTAGAAATGAAATATACAGTGTAAAAAGAAAGAGATATTTCCATATTTCATTTTGAAATATGGAAATGACGTATCTCCAAGCTTAAAAGTGCAAACGAATGCGGATTTTATATCTGTATATCCTGTACGTTGTTTACGAGGTATAACTCTAAGCTTCAAAGACAAAAAAAAATTTCCCTATAAAGTTTTGTGAACCGAATCACGTCCTGGTTGCTTACGTGCCTTTGCCAAAGGGCAGCTGCTGGTTGATCCTTAATCCGATTATTCTTTGGTCTTGGTTCTGTTTCAAACAAACAAACAAACAAACATTTATTTCCATTTTGTACAATGGTTATTCAACATTAATAGTAACTTATAAGTAGACATGTAATTAAACTAATAAATAAGAGGGTTAGACATATAGTTAAATTAAATGTAGCTTTCATAGAAAATAATAATGCTGTAATAAAAATGTTAACAATAATGTTAATAATAAAGTAGTAAGTATGCCACTAGATACAGGATCGTTATTATCGGCATCATTTTAATATTTGTTTCCTTACAATGAGAATAATTAGTTCTTAATGAGCAGCAACTATTTGTCCAAAAGAAAACTATATAGTTTGCCTTTGAAAACTGTGAAGGAGGATGCATTTTTAAGATGCTCTGGAATATTATTCCAGAGTGTTGGCCCTTTGATAGTGATCATCTTTGAACCTGCTTCTGTGTTTGTTCTGTGAATAAAGAGCTCACTGCTCTGTCTTGTGTTGGTTCCCCTTATATCCCTGACTATTTTTAAATCAAATAGCCAGCTAGGATAATGATGGTCCAAAATTTTGAATACAAAAACATAAATAGCATAAGCGACTTTATTTTCTGCCCTCAGCCACCCAAGTTTATTGAGAGCTGGTGTGATGTGGTCATATTTTCTTATTCCTCCCAGGGCAACTCGAGCTGCAAAATGAATAAGCTTCTGTATTCTGTTTATCTGAGTCTTAGTGGTAGCTCCCCAAACAGTTGTGCAGTAATTAATGTGACTTAGGGCTAGAGATTCAACAACAGTTATTCGAGTGGTAGTCTCAAAATTGTCTTTTATACGTGATAAGTACATTAATGTTCCTGTAACCTTTTTGCATACTTTATCTATGTGGGAATCAAACAACATGTGGTTATCAAAGTGAATTCCTAGGTTTTTGACTGTTTTGCTAGGTGTGATAATATTGTCGCAAAAATTAATTGTTGTGTTTTCTGGAATTTGTGCTATGTGGAACCTTGAACCAATAAATATGCACTGTGTTTTACTTTCGTTACTTAACAGCCCAATTTCTTGGAAATAGGTTTTAATTTTTGACAGAGTGTTTTCTGCTCTTAAAGTTAGCTCTGGGAGATTATTAATATGTTTCTTCAGCCTCCTGTCAGCATCTGCAATGATACTGGATTTATAGGTATGGCAACATTCTATCTTGTGTTGTTTCCATATAACTTCTGATTGAAAAATGTGATCTCTCTCTCTCTCTCTCTCTCTCTCTCTCTCTCTCTCTCTCTCTCTCTCTCTCTCTCTCTCTCTCTCTCTCTCTCTCTCTCTCTCTCTCTCTCTCTCTCTCTCTCTCTCCTCTCTCTCTCTCTCTCTCTCTCTCTCTCTCTCTCTCTCTCTCTCTCTCTCTCTCTCTCTCTCTCTCTCTCTCTTTATACATGAATGCATGAATGTCTATATGTATGTATGTATGTATGTATGTATGTATGTATGTATGTATGTATGTATGTATGTATGTATGTATGTATGTATTTATGTATGAATGTATGTATGTATGTATGTATGTATGTATGTATGTATGCATGTATGTATGTATGTATGTATGTATGTATGTATGTATGTATAAATACATGTATGCATGGATGTATGCATTCATGTATGTATGCATATATGAATAAATGCATGTATGCGTGTGATTACCTAATTGTGATTACCTAATTGTGTTTACGGGAAAGAGCCCAAAGCTCGTATCTTCCCGTCTCCTGATCGGTTCCATTTTTAGACTTAGTGATACTTATCATACCTGTCCTTAAAACTATGGATTGAGATAGCATTAACTACCTCCTCGCTTAGCGAATTCCAATTATCAACTACTCTTACACTGAAAAAGTATTTCCTTACATCCTGCAAACAAGTTTTCTTCCGAAGCTTCAAACTATGACCTCTAGTTCTAGAGCCAGCCATATCGAAATATCGATCCCTATCCACTCTATCATAACCATGAAGGAATTTAAAGACTGTCACCATATCCCCCCTTACTCTTCTAGCTTCGAGTGATGGCAAGTCTAATTCCCTCAGCCTCTCATCATAACCGAGATTGCGTATTTCTGGCACCAGTTTCGTGGCATGTCTTTGAACTTTTTCAAGCTTAGCTATGTGCTTTTTCAAGTGCGGATTCCAAAAGGGGGCTGCATATTCGAGTTTTGGCCTCACATAGGTTACATAAATATTTCTGAACATTTCCTTGTCCATGTGCCTGAAGGCTACCCTTACGTTTGATAAGAATGCATATGCTGCCCTTACTACGCCATTTATATGTATTTCTGGAGACAAATCTGCCAGTATGTTTACTCCTAGATCTCTCTCATTTTCTGTCTCTTGAAGTTGTACTCCAGCCACCGAGTAGTCAAGCTTGGGCCTTCTTGCACTTGTACCCATTCTCATTACCTTACATTTTGAGGTATTGAATTTCATTAGCCACTTTTCTGACCACTCATGCAGATTATTTAGATCCTCCTGAAGTTCTCTACCATTGTTCTCGTTTTTTACTTTCTTCACAATCTTTGCATCATCTGCAAACATATTCATGAATGAATTTACACACTCTGGTAGGTCATTTACATATACAAGGAACAAAAGTGGCCCTAAAACTGAACCCTGTGGAACTCCACTACTAACTCTTCTCCATTCAGACACTGAGTGTCTTACTCTAACCCTCTGTTCCCTTCCTTCTAAGTAAGTTTTTATCCATTCCAAGACATTTCCACCTATTCTAGCCATTGCTTGCAGCTTCCTAATAAGTCTCCCATGTGGAACAGTGTCAAACGCTTTCTGGAAGTCTAGGAATATGCAATCTGCCCAGCCCTCTCTTTCCTGTAAGATTTGGCTTACCTCATCATAAAATTCTAATAAGTTTGTTACTGTTGATCTTCCTTCTCTGAAGCCATGTTGCCTCACTGACAAAAAGTTGAAGGATTCCAAGTGAAGAGAGATATGTTTCCTTAGTAGTTTCTCCATAAGTTTGCAAACTATGCTGGTCAAGGAAACTGGTCTATAGTTCAGAGCCGTATCCCTCCTTCCCTTTTTGAAGATAGGTATCACATTTGCTTGTTTCCAGCATCTTGGAATCTCCTCCGACTCCAGTGACTCCTTAAATATGATACTTAGTGCCACTGATATTGTGTTTGCGCATTTTTAAGCACATGAGGGGATATGTCATCAGGACCTGTAGCTTTATGAACATCTAAATCCATCAGCGCTTTGCATACCTCTGTGTCTGTAAGGTTGATGTTCTCTAGTACCGGCCCTTGAGCTTCTATCACTGCAATCTGAGGGGGTGGGGTATTTTCTACTGTAAATACTGACTGAAACTCCTTGTTCAATTCTTTGCAGATCTCTTCGTCCGTCTCAGTGATGCTTCCATCCGCTCTCTTTAGCCTTAAAACCTGTTCTTTTACCTTCAGTTTTCCTCTGATAAAGCTGTGGAAAAGCTTGGGATTTTCTTTAGCCTTCCTGGTGATGTCCCTCTCATAATCTCTCTCTGCCTCTCTCCTTTTACTTATGTAGTCAATTCTTGCTCTTTTGTAGGTTTGCCAGGCATTTATGTTTTTTCTCCTCCTATACCTTTTCCAGCATTTGTCTCTCCACTCCTTAGCTCTTTTACACCCATTATCGAACCATTTCTCTCTGGCATGAATTACACCTACTTTGGTGACAGGTATGCAGCAATCTACTATCTTCCCATATTTCTCACAAAAGATGTCATACATTTCTTGTACAGATTTGTTGTAAAATAAGGTTCTCCAGTCAATAACTGCAAAAAGCTCATTCATTTTGATGTAATCTCCTTTCGGATAGTTCCTCCTCATGTCCTCAGTGCCTCTACTCTCAGGAAGAATGTCTTCAATGATATACTTCATCAAGAACACACAGTGGTCACTCTTTCCAATTGGTGGTTCATACTCAATATTTTCAATATCCAACACATTATCTGTGAACACCAGATCAAGTAGTGATGGCTCATCCCCACCCCTGGCTCTTGTTGGTTCCATTACATGTTGGTGTAGGAAATTCCCTTGTACACAATCTAGGAATCTTGCCCCAAATGAGTCCTCACCACTGTGTGGGTCAAGATTTATCCAATCTATCTCTTTATGATTAAAGTCTCCCATAATCAAAATCCTACATTTTTTCTCCCGCGCCATGTTAACAACTGAGTTTATGACTTCAATCGTACCTATTTGACTTTCCTCATAAATTTCAAGCCTATTTTGGTTCCTTGGTGGGTTGCATACAACAGTTATTATAATGCTCTCTGACCCAGTATTTATGCGAGCAACAAGAAATTCCTTGAACTCACTTTCTATAGCCAAGTTTATTTCTTCAACTTGAATCCTCTCACTTATGAGCAGTGCTATCCCTCCACCAGTCCTCTCAGATCTTTCGACCCTTAGTATTCTGAAGCCCTTAGGAAAAACTGTGACACTGTTTATGTCCTCACTCAACTTAGTCTCTGTAATTGCTACTATATCTGCCTTACTGTTGTGAATCCTATCTTTTAATTCAACTGCCTTACCAGCTAATCCATCAGCATTTGTGCATAACAATCTTAATGAGGCCCCATCCCCTGATCTTCTGTCATTATCTTCTTTATCTCCCCTTTGTCTGGAAGTATTCTGTAACGAAAATTTTTCTTCTCTTCTTCATTTCTTTCATCATTTAACCTTCTTGCCTCTTGCAACAAGTTTTTGATCTTTCCCATCTCTTCCTGTGTTCTGTATCGTCTAATGAACACTTCTTTGCATTCTTGAAGGTCTTTTAGACTTTTTTTTCTCAACAATATTTCCCTACATGTCTCCCCTCTCTCAAAGGTTACTTTTGTTGGTCTCGGCTTTCCTTCCCTCGAATATTTACCTAGTTGGTGTATGTTTACAATATCCTCAGGACCACATACTACTCCAAGCTTTCTTATCAGGTCTACAACGTTAGCTTTATTTTCTTCAAGTCTCCCCTGCCATGTTGGCTCCTGGGATTCACTTATGCCTGAGATTACCACTGTCTTCTCCTTATCAAGTGCCTGTCTGATGAGTGGGTTTGCCCTTTCCATCACAACGTCTTTCATTTTTTCGATTACTGTCTCTTTATAGTCAACTGTTTGTATGTTTTCCAGTGCCACCACCTTTACAGCCTCTTTTACTGCCACCTTCCCCTTTAGTGCATCAGCAAAGGACGTTTTCATGGCATCATTTTCCATATTCAGCTCCTGGAACTCTTTTCTGAACTGTTCAATGTTTTCCTTAATCTGAACATTCCAAGCAGCAATCTCGTCTCTCTCAGAAGAGAGCAGTGAACTAACATCTAATTCCTTTAGGTTGTCATTTAGCTGTTTGTTTTTATCTTCTTGTTTAGAAATTCTAGATTCTAGTTGACTCTTTTCCCCTTCCAGCTTCTTTATTCTTTTTTCTAGTTCCTTTCTCTCCTGCCCTTGTGCTTTATTTGCTTCCTCCAAAGATCTTATTTGTTCTCTGAGTGTTTCATTCTCTTTCATTTCTCCATCCATATTCCGAATTTTATCATCAAGGCTTGTAACCATTTCCTCTAACTTCTTGATTCTCTGTTTAAGTCCTCTGATGACTACCCCTTCTCCCGACCCATGGGTGGGAGAGGTTTGGGACAGAGATGGCTTCATTTTTATGTTCTCCCTCTCACAGAATATAGAAAGAAGACGAGAAAGAGGAAAAAAAATGTGCATCTGTTTGCGCATTCGTATTTATGTATGTGCGAATATATGAATGTATGTAAGTGAGTATGTATGTGC
The DNA here is from genome assembly GCA_037179515.1 of Halocaridina rubra. Lineage (NCBI taxonomy): Eukaryota > Metazoa > Arthropoda > Malacostraca > Decapoda > Atyidae > Halocaridina > Halocaridina rubra. The sequence continues at coordinate 131,104 of JAXCGZ010000011.1, forward strand.
GTAAGTAAGTATGAATGTATTTAAGTATGTATGTATGTATGTATGTATGTGATTACCTAATTGTGATTACCTAATTGTGTTTACGGGAAAGAGCCCAAAGCTCGTATCTTCCCGTCTCCTGATCGGTTCCATTTTAGACTTAGTGATACTTATCGTACCTGTCTTTAAAACTATGGATTGAGATAGCATTAACTACCTCCTCGCTTAGCGAATTCCAATTATCAACTACTCTTACACTGAAAAAGTATTTCCTTACATCCTGCAAAGAAGTTTTCTTACGAAGCTTCAAACTATGACCTCTAGTTCTAGAGCCAGCCATATCGAAATATCGATCCCTATCCACTCTATCATAACCATGAAGGAATTTAAAGACTGTCACCATATCCCCCCTTACTCTTCTAGCTTCGAGTGATGACAAGTCTAATTCCCTCAGCCTCTCATCATAACCGAGATTGCGTATTTCTGGCACCAGTTTCGTGGCATGTCTTTGAACTTTTTCAAGCTTAGCTATGTGCTTTTTCAAGTGCGGAGTCCAAAAGGGGGCTGCATATTCGAGTTTTGGCCTCACATAGGTTACATAAATATTTCTGAACATTTCCTTGTCCATGTGCCTGAAGGCTACCCTTACATTTGATAAGAATGCATATGCTGCCCTTACTACGCCATTTATATGTATTTCTGGAGACAAATCTGCCAGTATGTTTACTCCTAGATCTCTCTCATTTTCTATCTCTTGAAGTTGTACTCCAGCCACCGAGTAGTCAAGCTTGGGCCTTCTTGCACTTGTACCCATTCTCATTACCTTACATTTTGAGGTATTGAATTTCATTAGCCACTTTTCTGACCACTCATTCAGATTATTTAGATCCTCCTGAAGTTCTCTACCATTGTTCTCGTTTTTTACTTTCTTCACAATCTTTGCATCATCTGCAAACATATTCATGAATGAATTTACACACTCTGGTAGGTCATTTACATATACAAGGAACAAAAGTGGCCCTAAAACTGAACCCTGTGGAACTCCACTACTAACTCTTCTCCATTCAGACACTGAGTGTCTTACTCTAACCCTCTGTTCCCTTCCTTCTAAGTAAGTTTTTATCCATTCCAAGACATTTCCACCTATTCTAGCCATTGATTGCAGCTTCCTAATAAGTCTCCCATGTGGAACAGTGTCAAACGCTTTCTGGAAGTCTAGGAATATGCAATCTGCCCAGCCCTCTCTTTCCTGTAAGATTTGGCTTACCTCATCATAAAATTCTAATAAGTTTGTTACTGTTGATCTTCCTTCTCTGAAGCCATGTTGCCTCACTGACAAAAAGTTGAAGGATTCCAAGTGAAGAGAGATATGTTTCCTTAGTAGTTTCTCCATAAGTTTGCAAACTATGCTGGTCAAGGAAACTGGTCTATAGTTCAGAGCCGTATCCCTCCTTCCCTTTTTGAAGATAGGTATCACATTTGCTTGTTTCCAGCATCTTGGAATCTCCCCCGACTCCAGTGACTCCTTAAATATGATACTTAGTGCCACTGATATTGTGTTTGCGCATTTTTTAAGCACATGAGGGGATATGTCATCAGGACCTGTAGCTTTATGAACATCTAAATCCATCAGCGCTTTGCATACCTCTGTGGCTGTAAGGTTGATGTTCTCTAATACCGGCCCTTGAGCTTCTATCACTGTAATCTGAGGGGGTGGGGTATTTTCTACTGTAAATACTGACTGAAACTCCTTGTTCAATTCTTTGCAGATCTCTTCGTCCGTCTCAGTGATGCTTCCATCCGCTCTCTTTAGCCTTAAAACCTGTTCTTTTACCTTCAGTTTTCCTCTGATAAAGCTGTGGAAAAGCTTGGGATTTTCTTTAGCCTTCCTGGTGATGTCCCTCTCATAATCTCTCTCTGCCTCTCTCCTTTTACTTATGTAGTCATTTCTTGCTCTTTTGTAGGTTTGCCAGGCATTTATGTTTTTTCTCCTCCTATACCTTTTCCAGCATTTGTCTCTCCACTCCTTAGCTCTTTTACACCCATTATCGAACCATTTCTCTCTGGCATGAATTACACCTACTTTGGTGACAGGTATGCAGCAATCTACTATCTTCCCATATTTCTCACAAAAGATGTCATACATTTCTTGTACAGATTTGTTGTAAAATAAGGTTCTCCAGTCAATAACTGCAAAAAGCTCATTCATTTTGATGTAATCTCCTTTCGGATAGTTCCTCCTCATGTCCTCAGTGCCTCTACTCTCAGGAAGAATGTCTTCAATGATATACTCCATCAAGAACACACAGTGGTCACTCTTTCCAATTGGTGGTTCATACTCAATATTTTCAATATCCAACACATTATCTGTGAACACTAGATCAAGTAGTGATGGCTCATCCCCACCCCTGGCTCTTGTTGGTTCCATTACATGTTGGTGTAGGAAATTCCCTTGTACGCAATCTAGGAATCTTGCCCCAAATGAGTCCTCACCACTGTGTGGGTCAAGATTTATCCAATCTATCTCTTTATGATTAAAGTCTCCCATAATCAAAATCCTACATTTTTTCTCCCGTGCCATGTTAACAACTGAGTTTATGACTTCAATAGTACCTATATGACTTTCCTCATAAATTTCAAGCCTATTTTGGTTCCTTGGTGGGTTGTATACAACAGTTATTATAATGCTCTCTGACCCAGTATTTATGCGAGCAACAAGAAATTCCTTGAACTCACTTTCTATAGCCAATTTATTTCTTCAACTTGAATCCTCTCACTTATGAGCAGTGCTATCCCTCCACCAGTCCTCTCAGATCTTTCAACCCTTAGTATTCTGAAGCCCTTAGGAAAAACTGTGACACTGTTTATGTCCTCACTCAACTTAGTCTCTGTAATTGCTACTATATCTGCCTTACTGTTGTGAATCCTATCTTTTAATTCTACTGCCTTACCAGCTAATCCATCAGCATTTGTGTATAACAATCTTAATGAGGCCCCATCCCCTGATCTTCTGTCATTATCTTCTTTATCTCCCCTTTGTCTGGAAGTATTCTGTAACGTAAATTTTTCTTCTCTTCTTCATTTCTTTCATCATTTAACCTTCTTGCCTCTTGCAACAAGTTTTTGATCTTTCCCATCTCTTCCTGTGTTCTGTATCGTCTAATGAACACTTCTTTGCATTCTTGAAGGTCTTTTAGACTTTTTTTTCTCAACAATATTTCCCTACATGTTTCCCCTCTCTCAAAGGTTACTTTTGTTGGTCTCGGCTTTCCTTCCCTCGAATATTTGCCTAGTTGGTGTATGTTTACAATATCCTCTATGTATGTATGTATGTATGTATGTATGTATGTATGTATGTATGTATGTATGTATGTATGTATGTATGTATGCATGTATGTATGTATGTATGTATGTATGTATGTATGTATGTATGTATGTATGTATGTATGTATGTATGTATGTATGTATGTATGAATGCATTTGCGAATATATGTGATTATGTGAGTATGTATGTATGTAAGTGAGCATGTATGTGCGTATGTATGTATGCATGTATGTATGTGCGAGTGCATAATTGTATGTGCTCATATAAGAATGTAAATATGTATTTATGTATGTATGTATGCATGTATGTATGTATGCCTGTATATATGTACGTATGTATGTATGTATGTGCGCATGTATGCATGTGTTTGCTCAATATATATATATATATATATATATATATATATATATATATATATATATATATTATATATATATATATATATATATATATATTTGTATGCATTTATGCATGTATGTGTGTATGCATGTATGCATGTATGTATGCATATATGTATGTATGCATGTGTATATGTATATATGTATGTATGCATGTATGTATATATGTATGTATGTATGTATGTATGTATGTATGTATGTATGTATGTATGTATGCATGTATGTATGCATATATACATTTATGTATGCTTATTTGCATATATGTATGTATGTATGTATGCATGCATGTATTTATGCATGTATGCATGTATGTATGATTGCATGTATGTATATAAGTTTTCATTTATATATATTTATGTCTTTATGTACATATGCATGTATGTCTATATGTATTTGCGTATTTATGTGCATAGGTATGTATGTATGTGCGAATATATACATGTAACTGATTATGTATATGTGTATGTATGCATGTGCATATATATGCATGCATGTCCGTATGTGATTACCTAATTGTGATTACCTAATTGTGTTTACGGAATAGAGCCCAAAGCTCGTATCTTCCCGTCTCCTGATCGGTTCCATTTTATACTTAGTGATACTTATCATACCTGTCCTTAAAACTATGGATTGAGATAGCATTAACTACCTCCTCGCTTAGCGAATTCCAATTATCAACTACTCTTACACTGAAAAAGTATTTCCTTACATCCTGCAAAGAAGTTTTCTTACGAAGCTTCAAACTATGACCTCTAGTTCTAGAGCCAGCCATATCAAAATATCGATCCCTATCCACTCTATCATAACCATGAAGGAATTTAAAGACTGTCACCATATCCCCCCTCACTCTTCTAGCTTCGAGTGATGGTAAGTCTAATTCCCTCAGCCTCTCATCATAACTGAGATTGCGTATTTCTGGCACCAGTTTCGTGGCATGTCTTTGAACTTTTTCAAGCTTAGCTATGTGCATTTTCAAGTGCGGATTCCAAAAGGGGGCTGCATATTCGAGTTTTGGCCTCACATAGGTTACATAAATATTTCTGAACATTTCCTTGTCCATGTGCCTGAAGGCTACCCTTACATTTGATAAGAATGCATATGCTGCCCTTTCTATGTCATTTATATGTATTTCTGGAGACAAATCTGCCAGTATGTTTACTCCTAGATCTCTCTCATTTTTTGTCTCTTGAAGTTGTACTCCAGCCACCGAGTAGTCAAGCTTGGGCCTTCTTGCACTTGTACCCATTCTCATTACCTTACATTTTGAAGTATTGAATTTCATTAGCCACTTTTCTGACCACTCATGCAGATTATTTAGATCCTCCTAAAGTTCTCTACCATTGTTCTCGTTTTTTACTTTCTTCACAATCTTTGCATCATCTGCAAACATATTCATGAATGAATTTACAGACTCTGGTAGGTCATTTACATATACAAGGAACAAAAGTGGCCCTAAAACTGAACCCTGTGGAACTCCACTACTAACTCTTCTCCATTCAGACACTGAGTGTCTTACTCTAACCCTCTGTTCCCTTCCTTCTAAGTAAGTTTTTATCCATTCCAAAACATTTCCACCTATTCTAGCCATTGATTGCAGCTTCCTAATAAGTCTCCCATGTGGAACAGTGTCAAACGCTTTCTGGAAGTCTAGGAATATGCAATCTGCCCAGCCCTCTCTTTCCTGTAAGATTTGGCTTATCTCATCAGAAAATTCTAATAAGTTTGTTACTGTTGATCTACCTTCTCTGAATCCATGTTGCCTCACTGACAAAAAGTTGAAGGATTCCAAGTGAAGAGAGATATGTTTCCTAAGTAGTTTCTCCATAACTTTGCAAACTATGCTGGTCAAGGAAACTGGTCTATAGTTCAGAGCCGTATCCCTCCTTCCCTTTTTGAAGATAGGTATCACATTTGCTTGTTTCCAGCATCATGGAATCTCCCCTGACTCCAGTGACTCCTTGAATATGATACTTAGTGCCACTGATATTGTGTTTGTGCATTTTTTAAGCACATGAGGGGATATGTCATCAGGACCTGTAGCTTTATGAACATCTAAATCCATCAGCGCTTTGCATACCTCTGTGGCTGTAAGGTTGATGTTCTCTAATACCGGCCCTTGAGCTTCTATCACTGTAATCTGAGGGGGTGGGGTATTTTCTACTGTAAATACCGACTGAAACTCCTTGTTCAATTCTTTGCAGATCTCTTCATCCGTCTCAGTGATGCTTCCATCCGCTCTCTTTAGCCTTAAAACCTGTTCTTTTACCTTCAGTTTTCCTCTGATAAAGCTGTGGAAAAGCTAGGGATTTTCTTTAGCCTTCCTGGTGATGTCCCTCTCATAGTCTCTCTCTGCCTCTCTCCTTTTACTTAGGTAGTCATTTCTTGCTCTTTTGTAGGTTTGCCAGGCATTTATGTTTTTTCTCCTCCTATACCTTTTCCAGCATTTGTCTCTCCACTCCTTAGCTCTTTTACACCCATTATCGAACCATTTCTCTCTGGCATGAATTACACCTACTTTGGTGACAGGTATGTAGCAATCTACTATCTTCCCATGTTTCTCACAAAAGATGTCATACATTTCTTGTACAGATTTGTTGTAAAATAAGGTTCTCCAGTCAATAACTGCAAAAAGCTCATTCATTTTGATGTAATCTCCTTTCCCATAGTTCCTCCTCATGTCCTCAGTGCATTTGTATATGTGTGTATGTATATATGTATGCATGTATGCATGTACGTATGTATATATATATATATATATATATATATATATATATATATATATATATATATATATATATATATATATATATATATATATATATATATGCATGTATGTATGCATGTATATATGCATATGTGTATGTATGTATGAATATATATAAATATGTATGTATGTATCCATTTATCTTTCTAATTATCCTCATGCCTACATCTACACTGAATATTCTGGCTTATTCATTACACATCTCTTGCAATTTCATTACGTTTGACAAGTCATAACATTCCCAAATCTGTCTCTTTTTCTCTCTTTTTTCCTCATTTGTTATTATTTATGGAAGGTCTACAGTTAATGGCCCCCAGTACCCGGCATAGAGGGGTGCAAAGAATCTCCGGGGATCATGTTGACTCCACTATTGGCTTAAGGGCAGACACGCCTGGTGGTAGTAAAGGTTCTGCCCATAACCTTGCACCTCCCAATAGATCTGCTTCTTTCAGTCTTCACTATTCTAACATTCGTGGGCTGAACTCTAATCCTTCGTCTATGGAACAGCACTTGGGTACTTTCCTCCCAATCCCTCTCCTTCTTTCTGACACCCAGTTGTCTATACATGCTTCCACCAACCCATTTCAAATCTCTCACTATAATCTGTATACTCGGTATCGTTCCAAAGGTGGGGTCTGTGCCTACTGCAACATTAACACCCCTACTGCGAAGCTCATGGACCTTGAATCTCCCAACTTTGATGTTTTCTGGCTAAAAGTCTATCTCTCCACTACCACTATCTTCCTTTGGTTCTGCTACTGTTCTCAAACTCCACCGAGTTTGTGTCTTTCTTTGAATATCTGTCCTTGTGCCATAAGTCCTTGCTATCTCCTCACCCACATGCCGAAGTTCTCTACATTGGAGACTTCAATGTACACCACAGTGAGTGGCTTCATTCCTCTCACACTGATGTGGGAGGAAGTGAGGCCCTTGCTTCCTCTATTACTCATGATCTAGAGCAAATTATCAAACATCCTACTCGTGTTCCTGAATGTCACGAACATGCAGCTAACACCCTTGACCTATTTTTTACTTCTAATCCTTCAAACTACTCTTTTTCTATGCTTTCCCCTCTTGGTAAATCTGACCACTCTATGATCTCAGTCTTTCCATTTTCGCTCCCCCTCCACCAATCCCTCATAATCAGCACCGCCTTTGGCACTTTGAGCATACCCAACATGAAAATTTGCGTAACTTCCTCTTTGACGTCCCATGGGATGACTACTGCTTTCGGTCCCGCAACCCTGATCAGGTAGCGCTAAAAGTTGCCGAGATCATGACTGCGGGAATGGAGGCGTACATCCCCTCTTCTACAAAATCTTTCACTTCCCCTAAACCTTGGTTTGACCATGCCTGCTCCATGGCTATCCAGGCCAGGAATCGAGCACACCGATCTTGCCGAGCCTCTCCTTCAGATGTAACTCACTCTGCTTTTATTGTAGCTAGTAATCATTGTACTGCTCAGATTCGAAGGTCTAAGGCTTCCTTTATAAGAAAAAAAGTTTATGACTTTAACTCCTCTCCCACTGATAAATGCTTCTGATCCTTAGACTAAAACCTCTCCAATAACTTCTGTACCTCAAGCTTTCCCCATCTCATTCGTTCTGATGGTTCTATAGCTTGCTCTCCCACTGACAAAGCCACTCTCTTTGGCTCTCATTTTTCTGCCAACTCTCTTATAAATGATTCCAGCACATCTGTTCCTCAATCTTTACCCCTCTCTAACCCTATGCCCTTTCTCATCTCCTCTTGACGCAAAGTTCACAAGGTTCTTCGCTCGCTAAAGACGGACAAGGCATCTGGTCCCGATTGTACCCCTGCAAGGTTTCTTAAGGAGTTTGTAGATGAACTGGCTCCCGAGCTTTGCCATCTTTTTCGCCTCATTCTGTCAACCAGTATCTAACCTGCATCTTGGAGGCATGCTGTAGTGCAAATTGTTCCTAGGAAGGGTGACCGCTCTATTCCTTCAAACTACCGACCTATTGCCCTAACCTCCTCTATTGCTAAAGTATTCGAAACTTTGCTCAATGCTCACTTCTTGAAATGCCTTGAATCTAACTTGCTTATATCCGATCACCATTACGACTTCAGCAAGGAAAGATCCAAAGGTGATCTCCTGTCCTATCTTACTCATGTATGGTCATCTTCTCTGAGGAACTATGGGGAATCCTTTGTTGTCGCCTTTGATATCTCTAAGGCTTTTGACATAGTCTGGCATAAGGCTCTGTAGGCCAAACTCCCTGCCTATGGCTTAACCCCTTCTTTCTGTTCTCTGATTTCCAGTTTTCTTACTGACTGTTTTATATCTCTAATTGTTGATGGTGCGATATCTAGCCCTTTCTGTGTTACCAGTGGTGTTCCACAGGGCTCTGTTTTTTCACCTACTCTGTTCCTTTTATTCATCAATGATCTTCTACAATCCCCATCTTCCTCTCTTCTTCATGCCTTTGCTGATGATTCTACCCTTCACTTTTCCTCTGCCTTCTCTTCACAATCTTCATCTGCTACTCGTAATCAGTCTCGTATCACTCTTTCTTCTACTCTCAACTCCGATTTGCAGAGTATCTGAGTGGGGCACTCAAAATTTAGTTAAATTAAATTCCTCCAAGCCACAGTTTTTGGATATCTCTTTATCTTTTTCTCCTCCTGATAACCCTATTGTCTTCGAAACTAACGAAATTTACCCTCTTAAGTCTATCAACATATTAGGAATCCATATAGCCTCTAACTTGTCTTGGAGGAATCACATAATCCAAATTTCTAAATCTTCATCCAAAAAAATTGGGGGTTTTGTTTCGTTTTCGTCATTACTTTTCCTCTTTATAGTTACCTAAAATTTATAAAGGTCTTATCCGTTCCTGCTTAGAATTTTGCTCACACATCTAGGTGCTTCTTCTTATACTTTTCTCCTTGATAGGGTTGAATCTAAGGAGTTTCTGCCTCTCCCGGTGTCACACTCATAAAAAAAATATTTACGTACCCTTTCTCAATCAAATCTGTCCCTATCTGTCTATTTCTCTCTTTACCCAATTTTCTACTTTGCATTCCTATAGTTATAGTTTTATCTCTATTACATTATTATATCTAATTGTCTTTGGTACATACTTTAGTTACTTGTGTGTACTTTAGCACTCTTCATATCTTTCTCTCTCTGACTTATCACTTAATTATGCTGACTCTCTGAAATGCATTCTCTAACTCATATGACTCCTATATCTGATCAATAAAATATATATTATTGCTGGAATTTCTGAATCCCAACATAACTGCTCAGATAGAAAATCCTAAAGCTTATAGACGGTGTTATGATCTCATAATATATCCTACATTAGTCTGGGGTAAGGATTTTCATATATTTCTTAACTATCAGCAAATGTTGGATTTTTCTTTTACCTTATTCTAGTTTTCCGAATATATTGTATTTTGAGTAACAAGTCGTTTAAATCATCATGAGCTTATAATGCAAACTTCAAAAATTATTATTATTATTATTATTATTATTATTATTATTATTATTATTATTATTATTATTATTATTATTATTATTATTATTATTATTATTATTATTATTATTATTATTATTATTATTATCATTATTATTATTATCATTATTATTATTATTATTATTATTATTATTGTTATCATTATTTTTATTATTATCATTATTATTTTCACTATTATTATTATTATTATTATTATTACTATTATTATTATTATTATTATTATTATTATTATTATTATTATTATTATTATTATTATTATTATTATTATTATTATTATTATTATTGTTATTATTATTATTATTATTATTATTATTATTATTATTATTATTATTATTAGTAGTAGTAGTAGTAGTAGTAGTAGTAGTAGTAGTAGTAGTAGTAGTAGTAGTAGTAGTAGTTATTATCAGTATTAGTAGCAGTAGTAGTAAATGAAGTAGAGATAGAAGTAGTGGTACAATTAGCTGTAGGAGTAGAAGCATTAATAGTAGTACAAGCTTATATTTCATAAAAACATTCAAGCACTGTAAAAATTTCTCCTTTATAAACAAACACCTCTAATAATGTTTATGATCGGCTGAAAGACAAATGAATAAGTTTCGTAGTCGTCTGTTAAATACCCAAACTTGTATCAGGTGCTGGAGATCTAAAAAATAAAAAGGTTTTAGGAATTTATAATAGCGATATTTCTCTTATGTGCAGACGGCGAGTGAAAAGTTGAGATATTCAGCCTTTCTGTATATAAAGCGTTGGTGGAACTGGTCTTTAGAATTTGCAATAGATCAGTGAGATTAAAAAAAGAGAGAGAGAGACAAAAATAGTTCTAAATAAAAACTATTTCTATGTCTAGTGCTTAGCACATAAGGAAGACTATTGAGAAAAGCAAAATTGATGAATATTATTTCTACATGAACAGAGTTTTTATAAAACAGTGACTTATTTGAGCTGTGGAAAAGTGAAATTAAGAAAATAAATATCAAAATATTTCTTGATAAACAACACTGTTTATACAAGTGTCTGTTTTCTAAAGCGAAAAAGTGAGGCTGAAAAAAAAGATATTTAATATTCTGAGTAGACAGCAGTGCTGCAACAAGCGTCTACAATATGAATAAGATCATTGCAGTCAAAGAGGGAGAAATATTCAGTATCTTAAGATTAAGCTTACGACTGCAGCAGCAGCATGTTATGAAAATTTAACAATAGAATATAAATTAGAACTTCATATTTAACCCGCTTAATTTGCTTATCTTCTCTTTAAGAAGATTCTGTTAGCATCATTATCTTCTGTCATGATATGCCAAAGTTTATTTTTTTTGTTTTAAATTATCAACAACACTTCAGCTTCATCCAGGGCATGACATAAAAGGCATTGCTCTCTAAGTAAACATTATTCATGAATTATACTTATTTTTGTGTTTGGAAAGAGAAGGTTTTCCGATATCTAGAGGTATCTATTATTTCGTGCCAATAAATAAAGGTAACTTCCAGCTATAAGTTCTTAAGAACATTTCATTATCTTCTTGTTCCTATTGAAAGGCAATCTTCGAAAGATCTGAATTTGATTCATATTTATAATTTTCTTTGATTCTTATTTTAATATTGCTCTTCTATTTAATCGGCATCCAAAATATATCTATCTTCCTATTGCAGATGATTGCGTCATCATAGGTTGTAAAAGCAGAATTTAAAGCCAATATAATATTTGAAAAATAAAAAAATCTAGAATTGTCCACTCACAAAATATTAATGCTATTCGTGGGTATTTGAAGAAATACAAAGATAAATTTTATGTTGAAACTCTATCCTTGCATATGCTAATATGATAAAAGACAAAATTATTAACGAAAGTCATCATCGGAAATGAGAAGTGTCCTTCTTCCATAGTATGGGGGACAACAATAAATAAATAAATAAATAAATAATTGGTTATAATCATTAATAATAATAATAATAATAATAATAATAATAATAATAATAATAATAATAATAATAATAATAATAATAATAATAATAATAAAAATAATAATAATAATAATAATAATATTAATAATAATAATAATATTAATAATACTAACATTAATAATAATAATAATATTAATAATACTAACATTAATAATAATAATAATAATAATAATAATAATAATAATAATAATAATAATAATAATAATAATAATAATAATAATAATAATAATAACAATAATAATAATAACAATAATAATAATAATAATAATAATAATAATAATAATAATAATAATAATAATAATAATAATAATAATAATAATAATACTGTAATAATAATAATAATAATAATAATAATAATAATAATAATAGTAATAATAATAATAATAATAATAATAATAATAATAATAATAATAATAATAATAATAATAATAATAATAATAATAATAAAAAAAAATAATAATAATAATAATAATAATAATAGTAATAATAATAATAATAATAATAATAATAATAATAATAATAATAATAATAATAATGTTAATAATAATAATTTTAATAATACTACGATTGATAATAATAATAATGAATAATGATAATAGTAATAATAACAATAATGATAATAATAATAATAATAATAATAATAATAATAATAATAATAATAATAAAAATAATAATAATAATAATAATAATAATAATAATAATAATAATAATAATAATAATAATAATAATAATAATAATAATAATAATAATAATAATAATAATAATAATAATAAAAATAATAATAGTAATAATAATAATAATAATAATAATAATAATAATAATAATAATAATAATAATAATAATAATAATAATAATAATAATAATAATAAAAATAATAATAATAATAATAATAATAATAACAATAATAATAATAATAATAATAATAATAATAATAATAATAATAATAATAATAATAATAATAATAATAATAATAATAATAATAATAATAATAATAATAATAATAATAATAATAATGATAATAATAATTATAATAATAATAATAATAATAGTAATAACAATAATAATAATAAATGAAAGCTATATAGGAGAAAATAAATACTGCTTATGTGTGTGCAGTCAAGCATCCATATTAAAATATAACAATGCTTGGTGTTGCTGCAATATGGTTCTTAAAATGTCACTTTCATCAAGAGGAAAAAAAAAGTGAAGTTATTATTGTTTAGTAAAGAAATGTTGTAAGATTCTTATTTATATAAAGATACAGGGAAAATATGTGTAATGTTTAATGTTAAAAACCATAATACTGAATAACTCTATCTAGGAATGCAGACTAAGTCATAGCTGAGATGAAGCCTAGATAAAGAAAAGTATAAAGTGAGAATTCTTAAATTACCATCTAAGAGTACAAAATGAAATAAGCCTAATGCTGGATGCTATCAATCAAAAAAGTACTGATGAGCGTAAATACATAAATGTTGATCGTAAAAGTGGGTGAGTGTAAGAGATTTAGGAATGTTGAAAAAATACCACATTTATTTGAAAAAAAAATAGAGAGGTGAATGCAGATCAACAGTCAAGCTAATCACGCAAAATACTAATTCAAGGCCAATCGATACGTAGTCTGGAAAGATATACGAATATGGGCAAATTGGAAATTTTGTTCAGGTGAAAAAAGTATGCACTGGAAGCATTCTAGAGACATACCACTGCAGATTAAGAGCCAAAAGCTATCCAGATATAGAATTAATGTGTAAGTACTAAAGGTTTCAAGAGCTACTCGCATACAAATGCATAAGTAACTGAATTTCGTTCAGATAAGGAGTTTAAAGTCCAAGTAAGTAATGAAGTTCTGAAGATGACTACTCGTGCAAACATTTGACCAAACTCTGTTCAGATAAAGATTTCAAGTCAGATAATCTAAAGATATTAAAAGGAAAACCTTCTCTTAATGTCAAGGAGCTGCTTTAATGATGATCTTAAAAAACATAGGTACTGAACTTATAATCACAGGTTTGAAAAGTTGTTAATATTATATGTAAATATTTATGTATTAAAAAAAACATAACTTGATGCAACCTACTTTGAGCTAGACTAGCAAATATGGGAATAGAGTCATTAGTCCTATATCACTAAATCATATCTAGGAAGTGGAAAGCATGGCAGTGACATCTGTCGTTCCTTAGCCCCTGCTAATGCAGCAAGGAAGAATGAAAATGGAAATGAAGGGGATATGCAGTGTGTTCTGATGTCATATTTGTTCTCTACCAACGACGTGGATATGATGAGTAAAGAAAAAGAATGCCAAGTCACCTAGTCTTTGTCACCTCTGAAGGCATAACTGCTACAAAATAAAAGTGGTTGGGCATTTTGGGAATCATCTGCATTATGAGCTAAATCAAGAGAAGGAGATATTTATATATCTTTATAAAAAAACACCTTCAAAATATTTTACAGACAAGAATGATTTTACAAACTATATTCAATTTTACTTATCGCTGCATCATTCAAGGAAAAGTATATATATTCATGTGTGTGTGTGTACTCGTACATCTGTGCATGAGAAAGAGAAATAAATAGCTAAAATATATATGACTCTAATATCCTGAATAGAGAGGCGATATATTTCACATTCAGAAGTGGAGACTAAAAGAACGTTAATATGTCAGTGAGCTTTTTATGGAGAGTCAGCATAAAATGAAAGATGACACTGTTTGCGAAGAAGATAAGTCCCCAACAAATCTTAGTAATGCACAGAAAGGAAATACGGTTTCACTTTAATATCATATATTATATATATAGTATATATATATATATATATATATATATATATATATATATATATATATATATATATATATATATATATATATATATATATATATATATATATATATATATATATATATATATATATATATATATATATATATATATTCGTTGTTATGTTTAATGGGCTTTTCCTACAACTTTAGACTGTATGTTAACAGTTCAGTGTTATTAATATATATATATATATATATATATATATATATATATATATATATATATATATATATATATATATATATATATATATATATATATATATATATATATATATATATATATATATATATATATATATATATATATATATATATATATATATGTATATGTATATATATATATATATATATATATATATATATATATATATATATATATATATATATATATATATATATATATATATATATATATATATATATATATATATATATATATATATATATATATATATATATATATATATATATATATATATATATATATATATATATATATATATATATATATATATATATATATATATATATATATATATATATATATATATATATATATATATATATATATATATATATATATATATATATATATATATATATATATATATATATATATATATATATATATATATATATATATATATATATATATATATATATATATATATATATATATATATTCGTTGTTATGTTTAATGGGTTTTTCCTACAACTTTAGACTGTATGTTAACAGTCCAGTGTATTAATATATATATATATATATATAATAAATATATATATATATATATATATATATATATATATATATATATATATATATATATAAATCATTTTTTACCCCGACCGGGACTCGAATCTAGGACTTATAATTACTAAGTCAAGGCGCTACCAACTACACACCACAGAAGGTTAAAAGGAATCCAACCTTATAGCTTATATCTGCTATACTTAGGAATGAACGCATTCTATCTGAATGCCCCCATGTTCGTATTACAGATTCCCCAACCTCACTCATGGTTTCGTTTTTGCATTTAATTCAACTCCCAATCTTATTCGGGACCAACAATAACCAAATAAGCACATTACTTATGTGAAAACATGAATAATTTTTACAACGACCGGGACTTGGTTTAGTAATTATAAGTCCTAGGTTCAAGTCCCGGTGGAGTAAAAATGACTCATGGTTTCATATATGTAAGGTACTTTTCTGGTAATAGTTGGTCCCGAATGATATTCGGAGTTGAATTAAATGCTAAAACAAAACCATGTAATATGAACATAGCAGCATTCAGATAGAATGCATTCATTCCTAAGTGTAGCAGATATAAGCTATAACGTCTCTTCCCTTTTAACCCTCTTAGTAAATATAAGTCCTAGGTTCAAGTCCCCGTCGGGGTTAAAATGATTCATATATATATATATATATATATATATATATATATATATATATATATATATATATATAAGTACAAACTGTTAGCATACAGCACTAAATAGTAAGGAAGCCCATCAGTGAAACAAAACTTATAAAACAATGCTATATTTCGGATCCTAACTGGATCCCTTCTCAAGCACAACTGACTTGAGAAGGGATCCAGTTAGGATCCGAAATATAGCATTGTTTTATAAGTTTTGTTTCACTGATGGGCTTCCTTACTATATATATATATATATATATATATATATATATATATATATATATATATATATATATATATATATATATATATAAAATACATGGACAAAGATACAAATAGAAAACAAATATAACAGACTAAATTGCTGATTATAAATTGAGTGTCAATGCTCAATTTATGTATCTTTAGCAAGGCAAGATCCACAAGTGACCGCCTGTCCAATCGTATTCGTGTATGGCCATCTTCTTTGAGGAATTATGGGGAATACTTTGTCGTCTTCCTTGATATCACTAAAGCTTCTGACAGAGTCTGGAACAAAGCTCTTATGGCCAAAATCCCTACATATGGCTTTACCCCTTCTCTCTAGTCTCTGATTTCCAGTTTTCTTTCTGACCGTTTTATATTTGTGGTTGATGACGGGGCAACATCTAGCCCATTCCCAGTTATCTCTTTGCTCTGTTCTATCACCTACTCTGTTCCTCCTCTTCGTTAAAGACGTTCTTCAGTCCCCTCCTACATTCTTTTCCATTCATTTGCCGACGACTCTACCCTTCATTTTTCATTGCTTTCTCTTCACAGCCTTCATTTGCTACTCGTAATCATTTTCGTATCTCTCTTTCTTCTACTCTTAACTCCAATTTTCATAGGGTATCTGATTGGAGCATACAAAATTTAGTTAAATTTAATATTCAAGACAGTTTCTGGCTATCTCTTTATATTCTTTTCTTCCTGATAGTTCTATTGTCTTTTAAACAAATAAAATTTACCCTCTTAATTTTATTACCATATTAGAAATTCAGATAGCCTCTAACTTGTCATGAAGGAGTCACTTAATTCAAATTTCTAAATCTGCATCTAAAATACTGGAGGCTTTGTTTCGTTTTTGCCATCCGTCCCTCCTTGAACTAGTGGTCGCACATCTGGGGAGCTTCTTTTTTTTTACTTATCTCCATGATAGGGTTGAATCTAAGGTAATCAGACTCATTAGTGACCCTTCTCTTCTAATCAGCCTTCTCTTTCTCTTCATTGTAAAGAATAATATTTTCTGTCGATACTACATTCATCGCTGCTCTGATGACTTAGCAAATTGCATCCCTCCACCACTGCCGAGGCTGCATAACACTCGCCAAGCAGCATCGTCTCACAGGTACTATGTAGAGATTTGTATGTCACGATTTGGTCGGTGCAGTGACTGTTTTTTTCCATCTACTCCTAGTTTCTGTAACTCGATTCATCAATCATTCTTCCTAATTCTTATAAGCTATCTTCCTTCAAAAAGCTGGTCAATCATCATCTCAGGGCCTAATTCTGCCATATCTCCTTTTCCTCAGTATTCCGACTATTCTTTCAGCCTGTTCATATTCTATTGTTCATCATTCCCTTATGTGTGTCTTGTCCATAACCATCTACTTTTTTCCTCTTAAAGTTTTCTTCGTGCCCGACCTTGATGAGGGCAGTATTGTTTCCTGACCCGGTGTCACACACAAAAAAAATGTGGCTTTCAATCGCCCCTCTAGTGACATTAAGATGAATGTAAATTGTCCTTGCAACTTTTATCTGTTCAAAGAAATAAAGTAAGGCGAATCATTTTAATGCGTTCTTATAAGCACAGCAATTTTGATTCAGACAACAGGTCTACAAAATTCTCCATAATGTATGTACAAAATTATTGAGTGGACACGAAATTTCCTTGGTTTGATAGAGCCTACTTTGAGGCCCGATCACACAGTTAAAATAAAATGAAATCAGCAGTTACGGGTGAATGGTGTGGAATGAATTATAGTTGTTCATGATTATTTCCTGGCCCCTGCCAAATCAGTAGGTATAGCGAGTATAGAAGTAAAAAAAAATACTCTTGTCTCCTGTAGCATATATTAAGACTGAAAACTACTCAAGAATAATAAAAAATAAAAGATGGCAAGCTACTTACCCCTTACAACAATGTCTATAAAAATTAAAATGGCAGACCATTATTTGAAACAACTCGTTTATGAAGTCTAGCAAGGGAATGGGATGCATTTACCTTTCCTTTGCCCCTACACTATAAGTAACTCTCTACATCCAAGAGAGAACCTTACAATCCATATTCAAGAACTATCTGAGATATATACATGGACATGTGTAACCGCATGTGTGTGCGTGTACACATTTGTGAATAAAATATGAAATTATACATCTAAAATATATTTTTTTAATATCCTTATGTCTTGGATCGAGAGATGACATTTTTCACTTTATATGTGATACCCAATAGGACCTTAATATGAGTTTTGTTTTGTTTTTCTTTTTGAGAACCTGCATTTATATGCGATATGATACTTTTCACGAAGAATATTTAAGTCAACAATGAACTCAATAATGCTGAAAGAACGAACATAGTGTGAATGTAGTTATATACAACCAAGCAGCTGATTTATTAATGCAAATAAATATATTGATTAGTTGCTTCACTTTGTAATGACGGCACACACACACACACACACACACACACACACACACCGTAATGCCATCTAGCACACACTCACCTCAGCTATAGTCAGTTATGTTATAGTATGTTCCACTTCGCTCAGAAAAAAAAAATTCCATGCTTTGCTAGTTGTCCCACGAGAGGTGCTTAACAATAATTTTGACTCCAACTTCAGCATTATCTTTAACGAAGGTGAATAAAAAGAAGGTAATAGGACAAAGTAGTTCGATTTCTGAGATTCTTTCTCCCAATCTGCATGTGAAGGATTTCGATGACAAAGGAATTTTTTTAACAGCTTTATAGAATATATTTCTTTTTTTTTTCTTTGTTTAAAATGATACTGTATACTTCAAGCTTTACTTATTTCACTTTCATTTATATTTCCTGTGCTAAGAGTGCCTATGGCAGAGGCAAATACAAAGTAATTCCTATTCAGCACATTCATAGATAATTCTCCTTCTGTACCCTCACATCATTAAGCAAACAGGATAAAATTGCTATGGATTAATTTAAAAGCCGTGTACTGCTGTTGGAAGAATGCTGTGTGGCAGATTATACAAAAACTTTCAGCCAAGCCACTGTATTTATGTAGTACCTATAATTATTATGCATGCATCACATAGACGATGATATGTATGTATGTATGCATGTATGTATGTATGTATGCATGTGATTACCTAATTGTGATTACCTAATTGTGTTTACGGGAAAGAGCCCAAAGCTCGTATCTTCCCGTCTCCTGATCGGTTCCATTTTAGACTTAGTGATACTTATCGTACCTGTCCTTAAAACTATGGATTGAGATAGCATTAACTACCTCCTCGCTTAGCGAATTCCAATTATCAACTACTCTTACACTGAAAAAGTATTTCCTTACATCCTGCAAACAAGTTTTCTTACGAAGCTTCAAACTATGACCTCTAGTTCTAGAGCCAGCCATATCGAAATATCGATCCCTATCCACTCTATCATAACCATGAAGGAATTTAAAGACTGTCACCATATCCCCCCTTACTCTTCTAGCTTCGAGTGATGGCAAGTCTAATTCCCTCAGCCTCTCATCATAACCGAGATTGCGTATTTCTGGCACCAGTTTTGTGGCATGTCTTTGAACTTTTTCAAGCTTAGCTATGTGCTTTTTCAAGTGCGGAGTCCAAAAGGGGGCTGCATATTCGAGTTTTGGCCTCACATAGGTTACATAAATATTTCTGAACATTTCCTTGTCCATGTGCCTGAAGGCTACCCTTACATTTGATAAGAATGCATATGCTGCCCTTACTACGCCATTTATATGTATTTCTGGAGACAAATCTGCCAGTATGTTTACTCCTAGATCTCTCTCATTTTCTGTCTCTTGAAGTTGTACTCCAGCCACCGAGTAGTCAAGCTTGGGCCTTCTTGCACTTGTACCCATTCTCATTACCTTACATTTTGAGGTATTGAATTTCATTAGCCACTTTTCTGACCACTCATGCAGATTATTTAGATCCTCCTGAAGTTCTCTACCATTGTTCTCGTTTTTTACTTTCTTCACAATCTTTGCATCATCTGCAAACATATTCATGAATGAATTTACAGACTCTGGTAGGTCATTTACATATACAAGGAACAAAAGTGGCCCTAAAACTGAACCCTGTGGAACTCCACTACTAACTCTTCTCCATTTAGACACTGAGTGTCTTACTCTAACCCTCTGTTCCCTTCCTTCTAAGTATGTATGTATGTATGTATGTATGTATGTATGTATGTATGTATGTATGTATGTATGTATGTATGTATGTATGTATGTATGTATGTATATATGTATGTATGTATGTATGTATGTATGTATGTATGTATGTATGCATGTATGTATTTGAGTATTTGTCTGTCATTTTTCTGTTTGTAAGTTTGTATGTAGGCATACATTTAAGAGAATATAAAAACAAATAAAACAACAGAGAGAGAGAGAGAGAGAGAGAGAGAGAGAGAGAGAGAGAGAGAGAGAGAGAGAGAGAGAGAGAGAGAGAGGGGAGAGAGAGAGAGAGAGAGAGAGAGAGAGAGAGAGAGAGAGTTTAATATCCTGAGATGCCAAAAACCATTTCACTGCCAATTCCAAGTGGATGTGCTATGAAAAACACTAAAAAAAATTTGGTGACTGATGAGTCAACACAACCTACGCAATATAAATCTGAGGGATATTAACATTGCAAAAGATTAACTTGAACATGTACAAAAATATTATGGAACAATATAGTGCACAGAATCTTACAGGACCCACTGAAATGGAAGATTAAGACTCTCTCTAATATTTAGGAAAGAAAACAAATGAGTATGCAAATACGATATGTAAGAGCATTCTAATAATAAAAGTAATAAGTAAATAATATAAAGAAAATGGATAAATAAAATGCCAACATAGCAGTTCAGAATTTTTACAGCATAATTAAAAAAATAAAGATAGCACAATAAAAATCGTTTTAATATTTGGTAAAGAGGACAATTCTAGACAATATTCAGAAGAATAAAAGATTATTATCATATCTATTCCCAAGGTAATGGTACCTCCCCATATTTGCACTTCAGCAAAATCACTTTAAAAACATACGTATTATATGGGTATAGAGCTGTAATTTCCCTAATTTCATCATGAGCATTTTCAGTTTTTGAAGCCATAATATTATTTGCAGTAGGTTGGTTTGGCAAGTGTTAGGTTTGTTTATTATTATCTTTTTATTTTGTGAGTTATCAAATATCCACAATTATATTTTCCCATATAAAATTACAAAAGTATGCCTACTATACTTGATTATTAGTATTTCACCTATACCCTCGAAGGCGGGGCTCTCAAGGAAATATTATTTTTCAATGGAATGAGATGAGATTTGCAGTGTATATTCAGTGGGTTTGGTTACCATATATTCATCATTGTATTTTTGGCGAGTTTTTTTTATGTGAATATTGCGCATTTTCGAAAATTTTGCATATATTCAAAGCATTAGATCTTAAAAAATATTACTCAGATTTCAGTGAAACTTTGTGAACTTATATTCTATTCCTCATTCTAAACCTCTCTCTCTCTCTCTCTCTCTCTCTCTCTCTCTCTCTCTCTCTCTCTCTCTCTCTCTCTCTCTCTCTCTCTCTCTCTCTCTCTCTCTCTCTCTCTCTCTCTCTCTCTCTCTCTCTCTCTCTCTCTCTCTCTCTCTCTGTACTTTTTTTATTATAGGATTTTTTTGTCTGCAAATATTTGAAAAGCATGATTTTTTCTGAAAAATAATTTAATAAATAATCATAATTTTTCTTTAATTCCAAATACCATTTTCTGAAAAGAGAATTGAAAGAAAACAAAAAAAAATTAAAAGAATGACACAAGAATCAACCATTTATCATAAAAACTTACTGAGTTCTATAAGTTTAAAGTTAATAATAACAAATTTTCGGAAAACGGGTAGTAAAGATCTCTCATACTATAAACTACTTATCTCCCTTAATAGTGAAGATTTTGTCCTTAAATATTTTGGCATAATGTGATAACATCTAAAATAGTTGTGCAACTTTTCTTAGGTGGAAATAAAAAAAAAGTTTTATTAACACTCACAAGTAGGAGATACCCTCTTGTTCCTGTACATCGATACCCTCTAGTTTCTGTTTCCACTGGTACCTGGTCCCCCCCCCCCTATCCCTATAAATGGGTTCAAGGTATTATAATTATATAAATATATAAATATATATCATATATAAACATATGAATATATACAAAAATGAGCTTCATTTGGCACCACTAAGCTCATTGTAGCTAGGTTTGAGGATCTCATAAGTACTGATATATCTCAACTTAGGTCCAAATATCTTTCATAACATAATGACAGCTTTCCTCTCCATCCCACCTGATGCGCCTCTGTATTTTATTTTACACTTTTCCTTGTGATTGTCTTTCCTTCTTCTGTATTCTCCAGGGCTGATGGTCTTGTTGACTTTTTTTTTTCTTTCAAGTAGGGTACAAGAATGACAGTAAGATGGCAAGACTTGAACATCTATAACAATAACAGTGTAGCCCTCAGTCACAAATGCAACACCAATCCTTGATTTGTGACCTCTGGTCATCCTAACCTAACCTAACTTAACCTAACATAACATAGCCAAATGGGTAAATATGGGGTTTATTATTATTGCCTTAGTGACATCTATTATTCTGTTTATATAAAAAGCCACATTCCATAACTATAATAATACCCTACATGGTTGATCACCTCATCTCGGTGCAAAATCATCACTGTAGGTCCAGGCTCCACAGGTGGTTGTTGTTGTTGTGGTGATGGAGGTCGAGGTTAGGCGAGTCAGATTCCACTCCTCATCCCAGTTTCCCGTTGCCTTTTCTCGAGCTTCTTTTGGTATAGTAGCTTTCCCATAGCTTTCATCAAAACCTTGAGCTTCTTGGGAAGCATGGTGGATGGAAAAAACAAGAAGCACTGGCGGAAATAATGAAGAGTAATGAAGAGAATTCGTGAAGTAAACTGCAACACGCTCACTTTACCAAAGCTGTTACTCGACTACCTCGACCTGTCCAAGGCTCACCAGCTCTCTATTTTCGCTATGCACAACATCATCAAGAGAACACATCGTACAGTTGGAAAAAAACAAAAACAAAAAACATTATGAAAAAGAAGCATAAATTACCGAGATATATCAGGAAAACAAATAGAGTATTTCAACTACGTTTCAGTGTGTTTAAATGTGTAGCCATTTAAACACACAGAGGGACACTTGAATACGCATTACACACCTTGCAGCGAGTCCTCTCACCACCAGCCAACTCTCCAAGCCTTGTAGTGGCCTGGGAAGCAATAATTCAAAATTTTAGTTTTCTAACCCCCCAGGTCCCCCCTGAATAAATAAAAATATATTCATATCTACTTTTTTCTTTAGGTATTTTTTATCTAAGTTAATAACTACAATTTTCTTCTTTCATGTTATGCACAATAATGATTCAAAACAATATGGTAATTAGCAGTAAAGACAAACGATTAATGACATTGGAATAACATTTTTATAACAAAAGCCTTGAAATTACCCCAAAAATACATATAATATTTATATTGCATTTCATATCAATTACCAATTCATTGACCTCATATGACCATACTCGACCAAATGACATATTAGATATTTGTCGAGAAAAAGTTCTAAATTAGAGCTATACTGTTGATAGATTCATGAAGTCTTTTACACTTTCTTTCTTAAAAGCTGATCAAACCAATCAAAGGATCAAGTGTAGCAAATTAGAATTTTGTGTATTCTTAAATTACTACCAATATTAGCTGCTCATTACTAAAAATTAATATACACCTACACAACTGAAGCTCTCTAATTGGTATTAAATATACCTTAGAAAAGCACAAGGCTGCTTTACATCAGTTGTTTTTGTTTTATTTGTAGCACCATGAGAAATGATTGAGTTTATGAAAAATATTGGATATATGCAATTCTACTCTCTTAACGATATATATCACCAGAATCCTATGAAGACCAAAGCTTTCGGGATATAATATGAAAATAAACTTCTAATTAATAAAGCAGTAAACAGAAAAAAAATGCTGGATGAATGTAACATGAAGATGAGAAGTAGGAGAAAAAGATGAGGAGAATATGACGAGAAGAAGAGAAAGAAAAGTTTTTTCCAGAAATTTTATAAAATATTTAAATGTTTGCATTCACAGAATCATCAAGCTGATAATATACAAGAAAAATATCAAATAAATGTATACTTGCACACCCCAATGTGTGACATGTATATAGTAAACACTAAAACATATATCTAAAACAGCTAAACAATAACCATTTCAATCCTCAATTTGTGTTTTAACTGAGAAAGAAGTAGCTTAACTAACCTGGCCAATTATAACATATTTCACGAGAGCTTTTCTTAACAGGGGTTATAAAAGTAAACATCTATCGAATATCTAAAACATCTAAACATTAATTTGATTTGGTTTTTCGATTGTTTACTTGATATTTAGGAGACAAAAAAAAAACATTACCTTTTCAAGCACACCGTCCAAATAGCAATGAAGTTTTTGCTTATAAGCAATGAAAAGAGATGAAAATTAATCTTTGTGAATTTGTTAAACAAACCCTATCTTGTCATATTTCTTAGGTTTATGAATTGTTTGGCTAAGTATTTATGCCCATGCCATTATTGCCTTTGTAAGAGGTTGGCCGAGTTAAGCACACACATCCATTCTAGAGCTCTAGATTGACCTTTCCCATAAGACCACCTTAATTCGACCTTTGAAGCTCCAAAGAGGAAAATGCGAAGGATGTCCCGTTGCTCCGCCTCATTTAGTAGAAGTCTGCAACAAGAGGAGAACATGGACTCATTATTCTCGTTTCTCTAGCTAAAAGAGAAAGAAAGAAAATGCATTGAAAGACAAAAAGATAAAATTAGCTATGGAAGGAAAAGAATCAACCACACAATTGTTTCATTTGAAAAAATGCCTATTGGTTTTAGAGTATTATATATTCTCAGTCGTGTGAAGCCAGAGAACAAATTTTCCCCTACAATGAAACAGGATTACGCAAAAGATATATATCCTAAAATATGCTTGATTTCATATTCCGTTCCCAACAATGAACAAGCAAAGAGAAAGAGAGAGCTAATTTTCATATTTCCATATTTTATATGAAATTAATTATATTCAGGGACCATAATGAAATGTCATTGTTCTCGCAAAACTTTAAGCTGGAATTGAAGGATATAAATTCTTTGTTCAAGAAAGCAATATACCTCAATGGGCTTATATCTAATTCCTGAGGAGTAACGCCATATGATAATTGAATTTCAAAGGGATTAAATAGCAGTTAACTAAATGAGGCTCCTAGGAAAATTATTAATCATTTCCACACCCAAAGATCCTTAACTGTTACAGGAAATTGTCTACTAACAAATGAAAAATTCTTCTTATGCACACACACACACACACACACACACACACACACACACACACACACACACACACACACACACACACATATATATATATATATATATATATATATATATATATATATATATATATATATATATATATATATATATATATATGAATCATTTTTTACCCCAACCGAGACTCGAACCTAGGACTTATGATTACTAAGTCAAGGCGCTACCACTACACCACAGAAGGTTAAAAGGAATCCAAACTTATAGCTTATATCTGCTATACTTAGGAATGAACGCATTCTAACTGAATGCCACTATGTTCATATTACAGATTCCCCAACCTCACTCGTGGCTTCATTTTAGCATTTAATTCAATTCCCAATCTCATTCGGGTCTTACAATAACCAAGCAAGCACATTACATATGTGAAAACATGAACCATTTTTTACCCCGACCGGGACTCGAACCTAGGACTTATGATTACTAAGTCAAGGCGCTACCACTACACCACAGAAGGTTAAAAGGAATCCAACCTTATAGCTTATATCTGCTATACTTAGGAATGAAGGCATTCTAACTGAATGCCACTATGTTCATATTACAGATTCCCCAACCTCACTCGTGGCTTCATTTTAGCATTTAATTCAATTCCCAATCTCATTCGGGTCTTACAATAACCAAGCAAGCACATTACATATGTGAAAACATGAATCATTTTTTACCCCGACCGGGACTCGAACCTAGGACTTATGATTACTAAGTCAAGGCGCTACCACTACACCACAGAAGGTTAAAAGGAATCCAACCTTATAGCTTATATCTGCTATACTTAGGAATGAAGGCATTCTAACTGAATGCCACTATGTTCATATTACAGGTTGGGGAATCTGTAATATGAACATAGTGGCATTCAGTTAGAATGCGTTCATTCCTAAGTATAGCAGATATAAGCTATAAGGTTGGATTCCTTTTAACCTTCTGTGGTGTAGTGGTAGCGCCTTGACTTAGTAATCATAAGTCCTAGGATCGAGTCCCGGTCGGGGTAAAAAATGATTCATGTTTTCACATATGTAATGTGCTTGCTTGGTTATTGTAAGACCCGAATGAGATTGGGAATTGAATTAAATGCTAAAATGAAGGAACGAGTGAGGTTGGGGAATCTGTAATATGAACATAGTGGCATTCAGTTAGAATGCGTTCATTCCTAAGTATAGCAGATATAAGCTATAAGGTTGGATTCCTTTTAACCTTCTGTGGTGTAGTGGTAGCGCCTTGACTTAGTAATCATAAGTCCTAGGTTCGAGTCCCGGTCGGGGTAAAAAATGATTCATGTTTTCACATATGTAATGTGCTTGCTTGGATATATATAT
This sequence comes from Halocaridina rubra, assembly GCA_037179515.1. Taxonomy (NCBI): domain Eukaryota; kingdom Metazoa; phylum Arthropoda; class Malacostraca; order Decapoda; family Atyidae; genus Halocaridina; species Halocaridina rubra. Next base: position 158,253 of record JAXCGZ010000011.1, read on the forward strand.
ATATATATATATATATATATATATATATATATATATATATATATATATATATATATATATATATATATATATATATATATACTCTTTCCCACATTCACTCGCAACTTACTTCTCTCACGTACCATTCCATATTCTGACACTAACTGACACAGCTTCTCCTCTGAATATGCCACCACCACAGTATCATCTGCAAACAGCAACTGATTCAGCTCCCACTCGTTATCATCCCCATCTACCATTCTCAAACCTCGACCACTTACTCGTTCATTCACATCTCTTATGACTCCATCTATATACAAATTGAACAGCCTTGGTGACATCACACATCCCTGTCTCAGTCCCACACTCACTGGAAATCACTCACTCACTTCATTAACTACCCTAACAAAGCTCTACTGCCTTCATACAAACTCTTCACTGCTTGCAGCAGTCTACCATCAATTCCATATAACCTCAAAACATTCCACATTGCCTCTCCATCAACTCTACCGTACACTTTCTCAAGATCCAAAAATACAAAATGCACATCCTTACCCTTTGCTAATTATTTCTCAAATTAATGCATAACTATGAAAATCAAATCTATTCAACCTCTACCTCTCCTACAACCACTCTGCACTTCCGTGATCACATTTTCTGGCTTATCCCTAATCCTATTAATCAGTATCCTACCGTATACTTTTCCTACCACACTCAACAAACTTGTACCCCTAAAATTACTGCATTCATACACATCTCCCTTTCCTTTGTATATTAGCACTATACAAGCAATCACCCATTCCACTGGCACCATTGACAACATAAAGCATATATTAAACACTCTCACTAACCATTCAAATGCAGTCACACCCCCTTCTTTCAACATCTCCGCTCTCACACCATCCATTCCAGGTGCTTAATCAGCATTTATTTCATCCAATACCCATTCACCTCCTCTCTTGTAATCTCTCTCTCATTTACATCTCCCATTACTGGCACTTGAACACCCCCCACTGCCACTATAGCTGCCTTTCTATCTTCCTCAACATTCAGCAACCCCTCAAAATATTCTACCCATCTTTTCCTTGCATTGTTCCCTCTTAACATTTGTCCATTTACATCTTTTACTGTGTCTTCCATCCTCGATCCATCCTTCTTTATTCTCTTCACTTCTTTCCAAAACCTCTTTTTATTCTCCTCATATGACCTACTAAAATCCTTTTTCCACATAACATATGCCAACGTCTTCTCATCCTCTATCTTCAGCTTGGTTTCCAAATTTTTCTCCCAATATCTTTCATACTTCTACCTACAGCTACACTGCAGCCATTTCTCAAAAGCCCTCATTTTCTCTTCCATCTTCATTTTCACCCCTTCATTCCACCACTCACTGCCCCTCCTCATGCCATCCCCAACAAACCTCTTTCCACACACATCACTTCTTTCATCAACCCCCATTACTCCTCTAACTCCCCAACTTCTCTTTCTTTTACCCTGTCATTTGCCACTTTCAACCTGTGCTGATATTCCTGTCTCTTCTCGGGCTTTTTCAACTCTTCAACCTTCACCATTTCCTTTTACATCCCTCCACTCTATTTCCCCACTCATTTGCTACTACCACTTTTGCTTCAACCAAAAAATGATCAGACATCCCAGCAGCCACACCCCTAAATGCATGCACATTTTTCATTGTACAAATCATTCTCTTTGCTACCAACACATAAACGATCAATGCTCTTTCTTTCACTCTTCCATTTGCCACTCTCATCCTTGTATACTTATTTATCAACTTCTTCTTGAAAAAACTATTACCTATCACCAACTCTTGCTCCACAACCATATCTAACAGTCTCTCGCCCCTCTCATTCCCACCTGGTACCCCATACTTTCTTAAAACACCTTCTACCTCTCCATCACCCACTCTGGCATTCAAGTCACCCAACAAAACTACATAGTTCCTTTTACTCAGACCATCCACACACCTAGTTAACTCATTCCAGATTCATCCCGCTCTTCTTCACTTTTCTCACATCCTGGTCCATATGCACTAACAAAAGCCCAACATTCCCTACCCATCCTAACCCTCACCCACATCAGCCCAGATGACACTTTTTTCCGTTCCAGTACCTTATTTACCATCCATTCACTCAGCAATAATGCCACACCTTCTCTCGCTCTCCCCCTTTCAACCCCAGACACCCTACCTGTCACCTCACCAAATGCCACTTCTCCTTTCCCTTTCATCTCCACCTCACACAATGCCAATACATCCATCCTCCTTCTACCAAACATATATTCAATCTCCCATCTTTTGCTCTCTATCGTACAACAACCACACACATTTTGACACCCAAAAACTAGAGTTTGGGGAAAAGTTACTCTCCCCCTCTACTCCCCTTCTTCTTTGACGTCTTGCGGGAGGTCAGTGCAAGTGGGGGATTCCCAGTCCCCTCACCCCGTCCAATTTTAGTCGCCTCTTATGACACGCAGGGAAGACATTGGGCTATTCTTTGATGTTCTCCCCGCCACCACAGTACTATATATATATTATTAGTTGCTTTCTTTAATGAGCTTTTCCTACCATATATATATATATATATATATATATATATATATATATATATATATATATATATATATATATATATATATATATATATATATATATATATATATATATATATATATATATATATATATATTATATATATATATATATATATATATATATATATATATATATATATTTATATATATATATATATATATATATATATATATATATATATATATATATATATATATATATATATAATATATATATATATATATATATATATATATATATATATATATATATATATATATATATATATATATATATATATATATATATGAAAATAGACATACACAAACACATATATACCATCCAAGTGAGGTGTTGAATTGTTTCGTCTATATAAGAATCATCCTCTCTCTCTCTCTCTCTCTCTCTCTCTCTCTCTCTCTCTCTCTCTCTCTCTCTCTCTCTCTCTCTCTCTCTCTCTCTCTCCTCTCTCTCTCTCTCTCTCTCTCTTTCCCCGGGGTTAAGGATAAACCTAACGCTGTCTTGTTCTCTTGTTTGTGGTAAAATTCAGTGAAGTATTGCGTCATGAGAGAACTGGAAATGATCCCTTTCTTACTTTCCTCCAGAAAACTGTTCAGGTTTTTCCTAACTATCTTTATAAAATGAGGTACAATTGCAATTTGGTATCCAAGAAAAATTCAGTGCACCGTAAATCAACTGCATTAAAGATACTTCATAGAATTTGATTACATTTGCTTCCATCATGACTGATACAATAATCAAGATATATATGTAAAATACATACACATGAGTAAATACACTTGATACATATAATGCTTAGCATCACAGAACTGATTGAACAGTAAACATACGATTCGATGTAATAAGGAACACTGAAATTTAAATAAATTTAAGACCAAATTACTGGTTATTCTGTCCTCTCTCTCTCTCTCCTCTCTCTCTCTCTCTCTCTCTCTCTCTCTCTCTCTCTCTCTCTCTCTCTCTCTCTCTCTCTCTCTCTCTCTCTCTCTCTCTCTCTCTCTCTCTCTCTCTCTCTCTCTCTCTCTCTTTCTATCTTTCTTTCTTTTTCGGATTTTATTATGTCTAACTGGATATCTATTTTATGAACCTTCAATTCTTTCCAATGTAAGGAAAATATTGGGGTTAGATAATGCATCTCATCTCTAAATATTAAATGCATATATATATATATATATATATATATATATATATATATATATATATATATATATATATATATATATATATATATATATATATATATATATTATATATATATATATATATATATATATATATATATATATATATATATATATATATATATATATATATATATATATATATATATATATATATATATATATATATATATATATATATATATACATATATATATATATATATATATATATATATATATATATATATATATATTATATATATATATATATATATATATATATATATATATATATATATATATATATATATATATATATACATTTATATATGTATATAAATACATATATATATATATATATATATATATATATATATATATATATATATATATATATATATATATATTATATATATATATATAATATATATATGTATTTATATACATATATAAATGTTATATATATATATGTATATATATATATATATATATATATATATATATATATATATAATATATATATATATATCGGTTTTACGTCACGGACTCCCTTTTCTACCGAGGGCTAGGACGGTTGGCTTTTTGCAATGGTCTTGATTTGGCAGATACAATTGTTACCCTGAATGCATGTCCTTGCTAACCTCAGACCGTGACGCGACGGTACTGCTTGAGCAACGGTGACTACACAAACACACACACACACACACACATATATATATATACATATATATATATATATATATATATATATATATATATATATATATATATATATATATATATATATATTATATATATATATATATATATATATATATATATATATATATATATATATATATATATATATATATATATATATATATATATATATATATATATATATATATATATATATATATATATATATATATATACATATATATATATATATATATATATATATATATATATATATATATATATATATATATATATATATATATATATATATATATATATATATATATATATATATATATATATATATATATATATATTTATATATATATATATATATATATATATATATATATATATATATATATATATATATATATATATATATATATATATATATATATATATATATATATCAAATAAGCACATTACATATGTGAAAACATGAATCATTTTTTTACCCCGACCGGGACTCGAACCTAGGACTTATGATTACTAAGTCAAGGCGCTACCACTACACCACAAAAGGTTAAAAGGAACCCAACCTTATAGCTTATATCTGCTATACTTAGGAATGAACGCATTCTAACTGAATGCCACTATGTTCTTATTACAGATTCCCCAACCTCACTCGTGGCTTCATTTTAGCATTTAATTCAATTCCCAATCTCATTCGGGCCATAAAATTATCAAATAAGGACATTACAAATGTGAAAACATGAATCATTTTTTTTACCCCGACCGGGACTCGAAGCTATAAAGTTGGGTTCCTTTTAACCTTCTGGGGTGTAGTGGTAGCACCTTGACTTAGTAATCATAAGTCCTAGGTTCGAGTCCCGGTCGGGGTAAAAAAATGATTCATGTTTTCACATATGTAATGGGCTTATTTGATAATTTCATGGCCCGAATGAGATTGGGAATTGAATTAAATGCTAAAATGAAGCCACGAGTAAGGTTGGGGAATCTGTAATATGAACATAGTGGCATTCAGTTAGAATGCGTTCATTCCTAAGTATAGCAGATATAAGCTATAAGGTAGGGTTCCTTTTAACCTTCTGTGGTGTAGTGGTAGCGCCTTGACTTAGTAATCATAAGTCCTAGGTTCGAGTCCCGGTCGGGGTAAAAAAATGATTCATGTTTTCACATATGTAATGTGCTTATTTGATAATTTCATGGCCCGAATGAGATTGGGAATTGAATTAAATGCTAAAATGAAGCCACGAGTGAGGTTGAAGAATCTGTAATATGAACATAGTGGCATTCAGTTAGAATGCGTTCATTCCTAAGTATAGCAGATATAAGCTATAAGGTTGGGTTCCTTTTAACCTTCTGTGGTGTAGTGGTAGCGCCTTGACTTATTAATCATAAGTCCTAGGTTCGAGTCCCGGTCGGGGTAAAAAAAATGATTCATGTTTTCACATATGTAATGTCCTTATTTGATAATTTCATGGCCTGAATGAGATTGGGAATTGAATTAAATGCTAAAATGAAGCCACGAGTGAGGTTGGGGAATCTGTAATATGAACATAGTGGCATTCAGTTAGAATGCGTTCATTCCTAAGTATAGCAGATATAAGCTATAAGGTTGGGTTCCTTTTAACCTTCTGTGGTGTAGTGGTAGCGCCTTGACTTAGTAATCATAAGTCCTAGGTTCGAGTCCCGGTCGGGGTAAAAAAAATGATTCATGTTTTCACATATGTAATGTCCTTATTTGATAATTTCATGGCCCGAATGAGATTGGGAATTGAATTAAATGCTAAAATGAAGCCACGAGTGAGGTTGGGGAATCTGTAATATGAACATAGTGGCATTCAGTTAGAATGCGTTCATTCCTAAGTATAGCAGATATAAGCTATAAGGTTGGGTTCCTTTTAACCTTCTGTGGTGTAGTGGTAGCGCCTTGACTTAGTAATCATAAGTCCTAGGTTCGAGTCCCGGTCGGGGTAAAAAAATGATTCATGTTTTCACATATGTAATGTGCTTATTTGATAATTTCATGGCCCGAATGAGATTGGGAATTGAATTAAATGCTAAAATGAAGCCACGAGTGAGGTTGGGGAATCTGTAATATGAACATAGTGGCATTCAGTTAGAATGCGTTCATTCCTAAGTATAGCAGATATAAGCTATAAGGTTGGGTTCCTTTTAACCTTCTGTGGTGTAGTGGTAGCGCCTTGACTTAGTAATCATAAGTCCTAGGTTCGAGTCCCGGTCGGGGTAAAAAAAATGATTCATGTTTTCACATATGTAATGTCCTTATTTGATAATTTCATGGCCCG